>VWYP01002266.1:7807-128163 GCA_013400435.1 Pycnonotus jocosus | reverse complement strand
CGGGCCGGGGGAAGTGGGATGTGGCGGCGGCGGCAGGGGCGGGCACGGCGGCGCTGGGATGCGGTGCCCGGGGAGGAGCGCGGGGAGAGCGGCCACGGGGTGCGCTGGGCGAGGTGCCGGGATGCGCTTCTGAGTTCAAAGTAGACTTTACAGAGTGCCGACTTAACAGGGACTTAAGAGAGCCGGTGCTCTAGACCAGATACTGTGCTATCCCTATTCCCAGAGGACTGTCGGCCTCTTCCCGCTTAGTCCACTTCCATGCAGGGAAGGCTCAGAAACAGCCAGAAATTCTCACAACAGTCTGTTCACGTCCATCAAACCTTGACAATATTTTTACTTTCGTTAAAAAATCAAGATGTTCTTCAAAGTGTAAATAAGTGTGGTTTCATAATTTCCTGTAAGTGTATATAGAATATTTTTTTTCCTAACGTACATCCAAAAACACTTCTCAGAGAATGTCAAGAGGAAAAGAAAGTTTTACAGTGATATTTTTAGAAAGTGCTTTTGTTCTAGGAAAAAGAGCTTCCATTAGATGAATTGATAACCTGAGACAATGGGAAACAAAAGGAAGGTTGGGATGAGTAGCTTAATAGCTAAGAAAATAAATGGCTGTAAGATCAGAAGGATAAGTTGAGCTGAGTCCATCAAGAAAACAGTGCTTATTTTGGATCTGATGCAAATAGGAGAAGGGAAAATGCAGAGAGACTTGCTATGTGGAGGAAGTCAGCTGAGTGATGGCTTCTCTGATTCAAACATTAGGAGAAGAAAAAGGACATGGAATATACATAAAAGTAGAATGTTTAGCAAGATACACTCTCTTATTTTAGATACCGCCTACCAATCAGTAATCAATTTAAAGTGTGACAGAATTAACTATATCCTTTGTACCATTTTTTGATTATGTAACAAACACTCATTTTTGTTTTGCACACTTCAGATTATTGCATTTATATACTTCCAAAGCTGTCCACAGCTATCCTTATCCCTTGATAGCACAGGAATAAGTCGATAGTCCCAATGAGAAACCGTATTCCCAGAAAATGCTTCTATTCATGGGCTGTTAGTGAGACTTTGTTTGCACTAGCACCATGTGACGCAGTCACCGTGGTTATGTTACAGAAAGGGTTGGAATAATACACCGCACATCCACGTGAATATGTGCTCAGTCAACAAAGCCACTCATATAAATTAATTTTAAGAAAAATCAGCAACCATGTATTTTTCCATTAGTTCAGTCTTTTTGTTTTCTGCTTGCATGAGCCAAATTTGTTTGTAAAAATGGGCTGTAGAGCCTTTTTCCCCCAAGGATTTTGCACTCTGCTTAATCACAGCTATGAAGTCCATCTAGTTTATTTTTTCCTGCATCACTGCACAGGGCTCAAAATGACTGGAAAGCATTCACCTGTAGTAGCCATCTGCCAAACAGTATTATCAGTACTGTTTTAAACAATAAGCACATTTTCCTATATCTGTACCTTTGTCAGACAACATTGCTGATACAGTAGTGTCTTAGAGATCAAAAATCATCTGGTGTCAGCTGAGAAAGAAAGTACACCTTTGACTAACAGTAGCTGTACATTCCAGGTATTGCCAATGCTAAGGGTTATGTCAGACTAAAATAAGGATGAACTGGTATAACTCATTAATTTGTCTGTTTAGATACTATTTTACAATGGCTAAATTTTACAATTTCCATGTGCTTGCACATCAAACGAGCAAGGTATTTGGACAGGAAGAATAAATGTGTAAAGACAAGGTAAATATCTGACAAAGAAAATCCCACCAGCCCCAAAACGAGAACACACACACACCCCCCGAACCACAGGGCATGTCAATGTAAAACATCAGTAGCAAGTCTTTCTTTCCAGACAAGCTGAGGACCATTCCACAGTCCAATCTGAACACCACTTCACTCACCTTCACAGCAACCAGAGAAGAAAAGATCCACTGGCACTGCTTCCAGCCAAACTGTGACCAGGCACATCAACAGCTGTACTGGGGAGACTTCGCTCTCCAAAAGTTATTTCCATCCTAATTCCTTCTAAGCTATGTATTTACATACATATTGCAACACCATGCCATGTGCCTGGGAAACTGATTTCAGAAAAGATGAAGAGAGTATTCTTCTGTACTTTAAAGTGGGATACCACCTGAGGAATTTTTCAGTTTTTCATCTAGGTCCCAAAGTAGTTCCCTCAGGGAATACTGTTACTCTGTAATATCAAGAAGATATTACAGGGAAAGTGAAGTAAAAACTGAGCTCCTGTTAGAATCTTCATATCTTTCAAAAAGCCGTTTGCCTTAAATACCCTTTTCAAAAGCCACGTTAAAGGTATTTCTCACTTCTCTCTTCCACTTTAAGGAGTGGAAGCTGGCATGTGCTTAAGAGAGTTTATACTGGAGGTAACAGGTATTTCTGAATCTTAAATCCTTCTGGGAGACAAGGACATCCTTAACACAGCTTCTGGGAGAGGCATCCTGGGAGCAGTGGAAATTATGTATCACAGCAAGGGAGTGAACTCAAGGAGTATAGCAGTGACAGGCAAGGGTGAAGCAAAGTTACTCACATCTCTCCTGCTATTACCTATTGATAATGGGTTCATCTCTTGAGGTCAGAAATAGATTTACATGAGTGCCGTGAGCCATGGAAACAGAGAAGTTTTAAGCAATCATTAGACACTATGCAATACTAATCCTTATTTTGTACCTACTTGAAGGTTTTACAGAGGGCAAACTCTTCAAATCTGGACATACCTTATGTTTCTAGGCTCTTACTAGGGCATAAGGCCATCAATACTCTGCTCCCAGTGTATCTACCTGCTTGTCTCATTATTTTTATGTCTCTCTTATCTCCCTGTGTCTATGTTTTCTTTGCTGTCCTTTCCCTATTCCACTTAGAATCAAGTCCTTTGTGACTGTCTCTGAGGTATTCACACAGCATCTAACACAAATGAGAAAGGGTGCATTGATCTTCATGTTTGTTCAGATCCATTCCCTGTGTTTCACTTATTTGTAATGAATATACAGTTGGAAATATTACATTTGGGAAGTGAGAAATAACAAGAAGAAGTACTTACATCGCAGTAATATTCCAAAAGAGACGATGACCAGAAAGCATTATCTGTGGCCAAAAACTAGCACAACCCCTAATGACCCAAACTGCAGCTCTCAAATGACCAAACTGAGGCTAAAGTAGGCTTTCTTCTGTGGATTTGGAGCATCCGTAGGCAGGAATGGGATCATCACCTGTAGTAAGGGCCCTCATGTGAAATGCAACTGCTATCTGGAGCTGAGCAGCTCTGCTGAAGCAGCAGTGGCCCATTTTCCTAGAAAATATCTGTCTCAAGCTATGGAGATGTTGGTTTAGGTTTTGGCCTGTTTTGCCTTCAAAGACAGTTCTAGCTAGAATAAAACAGTAATAGGGAAAAATATATATGTGGAATTATTTTTACTACAAAGACTTTTGAGAGACAGACACTGCCTTCATCAACCACACTCCATCTTCTCACAGCTCCCAAATGTTCAGTGGCATAGATATGATCTCCTCAGATCAGCCAAGCACTCTCTATCCCCAAGCCTCTTGGGACTTACCTTGCATTTGAGCCTTTGAATTCTCCAGGGCTGCTGATAGAACATCATTATCCCCACTGCTGGCTTTGTTGACACTAGCCAGGGAAGAGACTTCCAACTTATGATCACTTTCAAGTCTCTACATGCTGAAGTTATCTTCCAACAACAAAAGGAAACCCACTACTGAGAATTTACCTTAACACTGCTGATCATCCAATTTAGGGTCAGGCACATGGTCAAGTGTTAAATTTCTTTTTCTTGTGTCTTTTTTTCCTGGATATGGGGAAAATGCATTAAGTCCAACAGTATTTATACTAGGTTAAATTTAGTATTTCTGAATACTCACAAACTGGAAAATTTCAGAACCAAGTTTACAATCGAATTTCGGCCAGAAAGTATTCTAGTAATTTCTTTTTAGTAAAATGCTATTGTTAGCATTATTTCATTCAGTGCAAAGGATTGTCACTAGGAGTGAGCACTGCACAATGAACAAGCCAGGAAACTACAGAATAAGAGCCAGCTGTAAGATTTTCCCTTAAGAAAATTGAATACCATTTTGGATAATTGTCTTTTTTTTCCTATCTGTCAGAAGTCTTTTTGTGATACTGAATAACTCACTTAAACCAGAACCTGCCCATTAACAGTACCTTTGTTATAACAAAGTCTTATCTCATCTGGAATCAGACCTACTGCTACATTCTCTTCTCTTCTTCAGGAAAATAGGCCAACCACTTTGGACTTTTGAATTATGTATTCCTTGGGCATCTGCTTTAACATAAAGGCAAGCATTCAACACACAGCTAAAATCACCAAACCTTCTTTCCAGCTCTGCATTTAGTCTGAAGTTTTTTCCTATTCATTGGTACAGGTAATTCCATTCTACACTTTCCTTTAGCTAGCAAGTTAACCATATCACACCATATCCCATGGGAAGCTGAGTTTTCTCTGGGCAGCAGTCCTGCCCTACATTACTCTTCTGAGTTTAGTTACTTGACTCAACCACCATCTCCATCTCCCTTCCCCAGTTCATCACCTGGAAAAAAGTCTGATTTGCACAGCTGGGACTAAGCCCAGGTTCTTTCAAATGAGAACTGAGGGATTTTACAGGTTTATTTTCCCTCTTTTCCATTTTTAGGCATTTGGTATGAAGACACTTTTGGACAAGTATTGTGTGGTTGCTATCCTCCAAAGTGATTGAAACACAGGTAAAATGGCTGGTATTTTGATAATCTGCCATGTCAAATGTAATGAACACTTCTAGCAGTTCTTTATTATAATTTCTCTTGCCAGTCTCTTATCTAAAAGATATCAATAATAATAGCAAAATAACGCAACACTTCATGGTGACATAATAAAAGTAATTATTCCTTAAAATAGCTTCATGGTACATCATAGAACCATCTGTGAGGGAAAAAATTATTTTCAGAGTACTTAGGTAGTGCATATTATGCACAACAATAGTACCTTTAATGGAAAAGGTAGAAACAGTAAGCAAATGCCAGTAGCAATTTGAATATAATGATATTATTATATCTATTACCATTCACACCAATAAAATAAAAGAAAGGAGAAAACCATTTCATGTCAGCAGTTATCTTGCTAAGGATATCAGCACAAATGTACTAAGGAAAGCACAAATGTACTGTATAGTACTTTGATTTATATGACACTTAACTTTTTAAATGAGCAGCATCCCCTTAACAAGGTAGATTTGAAGCCATTATGATCCATCAAAACAGTAATAAGTGTCTGATAGTACAGCCCCTGACATCTTTCTATTAAGATTTCTTGATTTGGTCTGTATCTGGTTTTGTGTTGGTTTGTTTTCTGTTTGTTTTTTTTTTTTAACTGCATTATTCATGAATGCCCCTACCACACCAGTGCCCTAGCTGTCAGATTTGTGCTGGTGCTAATAAGGGTACATTTTGACAATACTGGTTTAAAAGGCAAATCTGAGGGTTAGGGAAATTTGACCTTCATTTCAGAAAGTCCTTTTCTGGGTTGCTTCTACCCCTCTAGTTATCCTACTTCCCTGTTTCTGACAAATAGAGCCTTGTTCACCACGACATTTCTTTCCAGGCACACCAAACAGCACTACATTTTATTTGGAACTTATCATCACTGTTCCTTTACCAGCCAAATGAGATGCTGTTGAGTGACATGGTGGACTCCACAACTACTGCTGGGAGGTAAACATGTTATGAATCTTCAAAGCAGGTAAATATTCTCTTTTTGCATAGATTTTGCAGCCTGGTAAGAATAATAACAATAAAATGTATTAGAGAGACATCTCTAAAAAATTTTAGGCTACACTACTCTATAAGCAAAGTATTCTTTGTAAGAATGTTCCATTCTGTGCACACAACAGGTTGTGGGGCCAGAGCAGAGTCACAGCACTGAGTCAAAGTGCTGGAGATAATTATTATTTTTAAGTAGGTAATATACCCGCCTGTAGAAACAAATATTTATTTGTAAATGTGGTTTGTTGGTGTGACAGCTATAAAACAGGTTTTAAGAGTTTGCCTAATGCTAATTTACATACAACAAAAGTGCATTTACATAACAGTTAGGAACAAACCTGTAAAAACAAGGAAGTGTGCAGTTAGCATAAAAGTGTTGCTTTGTGGTGTCATGGTATTTAAGTGAAAAATATGATGCATTTCTGTTTTAACTGCATATTTCCTTGGATTTCTGAGTCCATGTCAACAGCTTTCATTTTCAATGTCAACAGCATTTTAAAGGAAGTTTGGGGATGTGAATTTCCCCTGTATCTTTTACATCCCAAACTAAAATAGAATGCAAAACTTCAGCATCATTAAAAGAGGGGGAAAAAATTAAAAAAAAAAAAAAAAGAAAGGGGAGCTGATAGTAGGTCCTCAGCAGCTGGAATAATCTCCCACAGGGAGAGGTGGAAACCTTATTCCATGAGTCATTTAATACTGAATAAACAAAGCACTGGAGAATAAGTTGTAAGGCATGATTTTCTTTTTATTGTTCATTGACAGAGGGAGGGCTATTTGACTTAATGGAGCTTTTCATTTTTTAAAAATTCTTTAGTAATAGAAAGTGTGGACAGTGTTACAGATACCGTTTATTTCTCATTGCCACTTTGGTCCTTACTGTCATTGTAAGAAAGGCACTAGTAACTTTAGCCCCTGCACACCATGAAGCATGCAAGATAAGTCCTCAAGAGCTGCTGAAATTCAGGATCCTCTTAGGCAGTGGCCCTCACTGATGTAGTTACACAGTGGCTACATTACAGTTCCATTAAAGGTTTTGCACACCCAGCTATCACAGGTCCTGCTATTAAATGCTATGCTTTAGTACCAAAGCTCTGAGGAAGGCAGCTGAGTAAGCTGTGTATGCTGGCATGGCCTGCTCTTGGTCTCCAGTGGAATCCAGAGCTGATAGAAGGCAACAAATAACCCCCTTGCATCGCACAGAGCCTGTCTGTAATCAAATATAATTAAGGAATCACTACCAGTCAGAGCTGTTATAGTCTTGCCTGTAATCAAGAACAGCATTATTGCAACATTTATTACTCTCAAAACTACTCGGAGATTTATGGGTCCTTGGAAAGAAAAGCATTGTTTGGCAAATCTATCTGTAAGCATTATTTGGCCATAAAGAGAGTTCTTTCTCTGAGAGATCAGAGCAGTTCCAATGAAGCATATCTATTTGATAATTTATTCGGATTATTTTTAGTCTTAAATGACAAAAAGCACACGTTACTTGAAGAAATTCAAACTTCTACTTGCCAGCCAAGATGTAGACATGTATTATTTCCCTGATGCTTGAGATACAATGTAACCACTAGTGGTGGAGATAGGACATTCCAATTAACAGTGGGAATCAGTGTCATCATGCAGAAACTGAGCTCTTTGATGTAATTGCTCAGTTATTATAAGCCCATGATGAAAGATCTCAAGGGGAAGACCTTTTCCTATAGTACTGAGTTATGGCTTTGGCTCTACAAATAGACAGGAATGTTAAACAGAAAATGAATCTGGAAAAATGATGATATGTGACATAACTCATAAGGAGACTAGAAAAAGAGAGTAATGAGTGCAATTGATCATGCAAGGGTATAAGAAGCAGTATCTCTTAATTTTGGAAAGAAAAGTGAAAAAGAAGATTTTTTTTTGGTGACTTCTTAGCTCACAAGGAGACAGAAAAAAGCTGTAGATTTAGAAGTGGATGTGGGTGGGAAAGCAATGGGTGAAGAAAAAGCTTGTTATCTTGAAAATGTTACCTGAAGAGGTTTGGAAAGCCAATAATAAAACCACCTCAAAGCTCCCCAGGGAAACAGTGTTTTCTTCTCCAGGTTGCATAGATGATCTGTAGAGTTGATCTGGAGGGCACAGGAGCTGATGCAGACTCCTCCCCATACCAAGCCTCTGAGGTTAGGAGAGTCAGCTCCTCTGTTTGTGTGTATGGTGACAGTTCTGCCAAATACTTTTCAGATACAGCAGCTTTATCAGTGAGAAGGATCTGAGATGCCCTGCAAAGATAATCCTCCCTGTGGTGTGTCAGCCTCAAAGAAGGGTGTGATTATCATTCCAAAGGAGTGTAATGTGAACCTGTGCCTCCTATTCAGCCAAGTGATGGTTAGATCAAGGAGGCTTCTGCTCTTTGCTCATGCTTTCTTTTATTTCTTGTCTTTTTTTTTTTTTTTTTTTTCTTCCAGTAAACAACTTATCTTCATATTAACTTCTTTTATTATGTACATTTAAGATGTCCAAAGAGTGAGCCGATGATCCAAGGCATGGCAGTCCTTAGAAATGGATCTCCTACTAGACCATCAGCAGGGTACTAGGTGGATGAGTTTCTTATCCTGGGATGTTGGAAATTTGCTGGCTCTGATTAGCATTTTACAAAGATAGGGTTTCTCTGCAGTCTAGTGGAGCCTTTCACTGTACTTTCAGCTCTCCTAAGCGTGGTGTTTCAAGATTTTGCTACCAGCTCTGGCCTGGGACACACAAAGCTCCAGGCCCCATGGTAAGGGTGACTCACACCTTTGATTGAACAGGTCTTAGAGATGGATGTTGTCTTTCCTGTCACTTCAAGAGAGAAGGTCTTCATATAGTGAAATGAGGTGTCTGATCTCCCAGGTCTCCTGAACTCATGTGTGTCCATCTCTTGTTGGTTTGTTTTCTTTTTTTTTCCACAGGAAGGACAAGCACATCGAACAGCAGATGGGAAAATGGCCATCCTCTAACCATATTGAGTGGTGCTTATCCATGGGTCATAACCCAAAACCAAATTATTTGTGTTTGTCAGGACTCTTGTTCTGGTATTGCAGCAATGATTGAGTTCAGCTTGGAATTTAATATACAAAAAAATACAGAAAAGTAAAGCTGGCAGAACTCAAGATTAAGCAAATAATTAATGCATGTCAACAGCAAATGAGTTTGATCTTTAAGACCAGAAAATTTTCTGTACCAAAGTGCCTTTCCCCACTGCAGTCAGCATAAAGGAAGGAGCAGAGGCAGCTGCAACCACCTCAGCCTCAGAGACAGAGCTCCCAGTAGTCAGTCTGCAAGAAAACACCTGGCTGGCCTTAACGAACATTATTTTCTAGAACGTTCCCAGAGCTCTGCTGGCAGGGAAATATACCTGCCTTGTAAGGGAGAACATAAAGAGGCAGTTCTCCAACAGCACATGGTTTGACTTATAAAAGCTTTCCTTACGGGCAGAATTAATTATATATCATAAAGATCTGCTATATATTCTGTTTATACAATTATAAAGCATTATGGTTAATTAGTTGTGGTACAGACTCCCAAAGCAGAATCTGGTTAGAGAATAAACAAAACTCTCAGTCAGCTGTGACGGTGGTTAACAACTCGCACTTTCATATCACCTTTCACACTTAAATCTCTTGAAGTGATTTATAAGTTATGCAATCCAGTGGGCTTCAACTTTGTCTATTTGGTAATTTTTTTGTTTATATAAAATTAGAATATGCTGATCAGAAATGGTCTGAGACTCTCACACCTTTAAGAAATCAAATTTAAAATATTTGCTAGCAAACTCTATTTCAACTGTTTTCTTACCTATAAGTTACTTGTGATGCTACTATGTCTGGCATTGTATATACACAGAAAATAAATACTTCTCCATCCCCTTTTTTTTTCCTGATATGCAACATGAATTCCTATCTATGTCACTAAAAATAGGGGTGAAATCCTGATTGTGAAAATATATTGATAGAAGCGTGCAATACGGCAAAGATTTGTTTTCAAGCTACATTTTTACAGTATTTCAATGCTATGAAATGAGTTGACAATATTAATGTATCAAACCATCTGACATCTTTGAACTTAATTACTTTTTTGCCATCACATAATTTAGCACTGAGTCTTATTGTTGTGCATGTGCTACTACAGGTGTCTGGGCAGAATAAGTGCTTTTTGAAATCTCATCAGTGTCATGTGACTAGAGATAAAAAAATTTAGTTAGTATTATTTGTCATCTCATGGGATATTGTACTGGTTACTGTGCATGTCCAAAAAGCACTTCTTAAAGCAAAATCCTTGCAATATTTATAAGAGAAACTGAAGAAAAAAAACCCCACAAGATGAGAGCAAGAGAGGAAGAGTATGCATTTAATATAGTCTAGGTATTTATACTGTAAAATGTAGCACACAATATTTTAAAAATCTGCAAACACATTAAAATAAGCACTCCCCACTGAAAATGCCACAGCCTGATATCAATTCTGTTTCCTGAATGCATCATGAAGGTAGTGGGATTTGAGATAACTTTGAAGGAAGGCTTCAGAGTCTTTTTTAAAGTCCAATTTGGGCATAGTTTTCTAGAAGAAAGCCTGAAATATATATATGAAAGAACTTCTGAGAGACAAAGGTGTAAGGACAACTGAAAATGGCATTGTCAGCTTGGAACAACAAACTGCACAGTAAGATACCAGATAAGATTATAGATGAGTGCCCGATGGATGCTCCTAACTTCTATTCAAAATGGCACTGAAGGGGAATGAGTGCCAGGAAAGGATACAGAGAGAGGCAGATAAAATCAGAGAGAACATTCAGGAAAGGTGTCTTCACTCCAGTGTTTTATGCTCAAGGGGAAATCAGGTATGGGTAATGAAAAGCGGAGAAGTTGCATTCCAGATATGACAGTTGTATTGATGAAATTGGAAGAAATCACCTAGAAAAACACACAGGTAGAATAATAAGAGGTAAAAAAAGAGCCTGGTGAGGTATCTGTTGAAATTAAGGATGGAGATCTCCCACAGCTGAAAGAAAGGTTAAGGAATTGGCAATAATTTGGAAAAGAAAACAAGAAAAGGAAGAAAACCCCCCACCTTTTCTATGTTTTCAATGGTGAGTCAAGAGGAGACAATATTTCTGAGTCACAGCATGATCAATAACATCACAGGCCATTGAGGTGGAAGGAGTCCTGAGATTTGGTCACATCACTAATAATGACCTCAAAAGAGCTGAGTGGGGTGTACACAGCTGAAATTAAAGACAACTTGGGAAAAGGTGAAGTTGGCAGAAAGCCATCTGAGGTCATAGTTTCAGTCAATGCATTATTTTATTTTAAAACTTATAGACAGAAGGAAAAATCAGCAGAAATATGAGAGGAAAATTAGGTCAAATGTAGGATTTAAAAAATATGGATGAGACAGGTATCATTCCTTGTATACTGGGGTGTTGGTGAAGAGTTACAAGAAACAAAGAACAAGGAAAAGAAAATTACAGGATTACTGGTAAAGGAGGAGGCATAAAACGAAAACCTGATAAGAATTGCCAGGAAAAGGGATTGGGAGTGAGAGAAGAGAGTGGGAGAGTGAATGAAAGGAGAGAGAACATGGATTTGTTAATTAGATCTTCTCTTGAAAAATAAAAAACTGATAACATGGATAAGAAGAGGCAGAGGTGTATGAAGCTGATTTCAGGATAGTATTATTTAAATTAAATATTTGTATTTATAAATTAAACATACTTTTAGGTTTTAAACATGGAGAAGCTATTACATAATTTGAATCAATATGAGAGATATGTAAAAAAATTTTGAAACTGTTTCCAGTCTTATGTCCAAATAATACTCAGGTCTTTGTACAGTGACAAAAAAATTAAATATTATCTTGAATTTGTGTAGAAACTGATTCGTTTTCAAGCAACTTTCATAGAGCCAGTTTTTGTCTTCTGCCACTCAGGAAACATGTGTCTGTGTAGACAAAACCAAGATGACATTTTCAAAATTGTTGCTCTCTGTCAATAGTAATAACTGAGTTTACACAAAGAGATTTTGAAAATAAAATCAGAAGTCTTATTCTTATGCTTTATGCAAGTGGAAGTCCACTTTTGCAGCTAATGTTTTGCCAGCTCTCAGGCATTTCCCCATTCCTTCAATACGGATAAACAATATGGAATCCCTGTGGATAAACAGCCCATAACTGTGATGTGATATGATTATCTGCTTATCATTCTTACACTACTATAAGTTAAACTTCTTGCTGCCTAGTTTTAGCAGTGGCATCATCAAACACATGGAATAGGGAAGACTTAGAAGCTCACCTTGTCAATCCAATAGTCTGAAAATCTGGAACATATCATCCAGTGGAAGTTTAAGTTCCCAGATAAAACAGCTTTCCTTCTTTCAAGCAGCAAGCTTTCCAAGGAAGAAATTCTCATTAACAAATTCCCCTCAAACAGTTCATTACATTTAAATTTCTTTGTTTTGTTGCTATTTGCCATATATATAAGCTATCTGTGCTAAACAACATTAAAAATATCCCACTTTACTATATGCAAATAAAGAATTTTAATTGGCATCAGTCTCATAGAAACTCTCAAGAACTTAAATAGCTGTACAGGAGGGACTTTGCCACTATGTAAAAATGATTTGAAACTGTTTCCAGTCTTATATCCCACTGGCTGAGCTTTTGCAATAGTAATGTATTTAGAAACAGTAATACATACAGGGGTGGGACCACTTTGGTCCTTTGATACAGGCATTGGGTTCCATGCATGGAATGGACATTGCTGTGACCTCTGAGCACCACGTTAATGCACAGCTCTCGCTTCTAAATGTTTACAGTAGGCAGGTAGGCTTTTAGTATTTGTGTATTGGCTTTGAGTGTGTCCAACACCATCTCTCTGAGGATGTCCTGGTGTTTGGAAAACCCCTGCTTTGCCCACAGCCAGCACAGCCCTTGGCAGCCCAGCTCTATCCCCCAGCTTGCAGGGGCTCACGGAGCCTCTGGCACGCAGCTTGGCAGCCACCGAGGTAAAAATAACTCTGCTTCCCTCCCACTGCCTTTCCACCCCAGTGCACAGGGAAGGAAAGGATATTTAGTGCTGAAACTACAGAGAGTTGAGGTAATAATAGCATTTTAGGAATAAATTATGAAGATACGCATATTTCAGGCAGTTCCAACCTGCCCCTAAATTACAGCCTGTAGTGCATCACTCCCCTACACACTTGGTAGAAAAGTACTGGGCTGAACCTACATGTAAACTAAAATCTAACATGTTCAAAAGCAGCATAAATTAAAAGTACAGAAAAAGCTGGTATAAGACATTTAAGTTTATCTTGAAGCCACCATTTTCATTCAAGATGTGTAGCACACTCACAAGTATGCAGCAGCAGCTCCAAAAAACATCATCTTCCAACATTCCAGTGTTTATGGGTGTGCCTTAATTAAAAGTATTCTGCCAAAAAAGGAAACCTGAATCTTTAAGAGAAAAACATTGATTATGTAAGGGCACTATTATGAATTCATACAGATTCAGGAGAGAAAAGGACTTGCTTATTCTACTTACATGACAGGCTTTTAATAAAAACAAAGAAGTTAGTTGATGGGCCAAATTCTGTTATATATCAGCTTCAGCATATATGTTTTTGGAAAGAGAAACTTTGATTTCAATCTACTGCTATCCTATAAATAATAATGGTACATCAAACATCTGGTGTAGTCCATGGTTTATTTGAGAAACAACCTTCTACAAGAAATTAATTGGATAATGAGAGTCAGAATTATGAGTTAATTTTTGTATCCACAAATCTTATTTGCTTCCTGATTTACTGAGTGTGTGACATACATAGAGATGTGTAGCTATTCATGCCAATAAAACATGTCAATGGATTTTCTATGAGATGCTTTTTCATGTTTCCCAAACCAATCCTAAATGGTTCAAAAAATATATGATTTCTTAAAAGATTCCTGATTATAGTGGTACTGGTATCTTTACTCTGGAAAGACAAGGAAGTCCCACCTAAAGCAATTCTGCCCTTTTGAAGTGTTTATTTTTGAGTATACTTTGCTCATAGTACATACTCTGTAGTTGTCCCACTACCTTTTTTTTTTTTTTTTCTTTCTGAACAGATATTTCCTGTCTCTCAGACTATATATTCAGATTATTTTGCACTTTTAGTGCAAGACAAATACTGCTCTACATACAGTGAGCATACAGCATGGATTATCAATGGGAACAGGGCGTTTGTTGTATCTTAAAGTAAGTCATCTCTCTCTTCACTGGTTGTTTTACAATCAAATCTAGAAGATCAGAGAGCCTTATCATGGTCCCTTCCTTGCCTTGGAAAAAATCCTTCAAAGGTCCACCCACCTGGCCTCACTCCTATACTACCTGTCCTGGAACAATGTTTCAGTCTGGAAATAAAACACTTTGCATGAAATTATTTGCTTAAACCATAGATGACATATGTGGGTTGACACACGTGGATCCACAGCTGCAAGATAAGGTTAGACCTCACACCACAGAAACTACCAAGGTTGATTTCAGAGGAGTGTTGCAAGAGGCAAAAGTTTGCTTTTCTAATGTAGGAAAATCAGAATACAATTCAACTTTGCAATGGGGCATACTCCATAAATACTTGTTAATATTGACATGGCCTTTTTCTAATGATTTTCTTGATGAAAAAGAAAATTTTGTCTCCTTTTCACAATTAACTCTCAAATAAGTCAGATAGATCATAAATACAGAATCTACACATTGTAAGTGAAAATATTATCCATGACACCTGAATAACACAGTGGAACTGAAGGATTAACCTGTTCCATGGTTTTTGGGAAATATATCACTGACATGAAATTCAAGCACAGCAGAAGCCCTTTGCAGAGCACAGCTGCGGTCCAGCTCACGGCTCCATCACTGCCGTGCATTCCTGCAGGACAAGCACAGAGAGAAAGTGCTTGGGCTTCTCTCTCCCCTCTGGAGGATGGGGTTCCCCCTCACCAACCAAAGAATGGTCTGGGCTGGCATGTAAGAGCACTCCATCACAGAAAAGACCATTTCTGGAAAGAGTAGAGAGTATTCCTCCGAGCAGTACAGCTCACCCAGCTGGTGTAGCACTTTTGCAATGGAAATGAATCTAAAAATTCTTTCTTACCTTTCTGGCAGCAGCTTTTACCCTGATATAAGAGCAGCTGCATGTCACCTGTTATCAAGAGAGCGGTTGCTAGCCAGAAGACGTGTGTACTTCTTTCTGGTTTTAAATTTTCACCTGCAGTGGAGAGATAAAATGAATTCCAGTTTAGCTTGACAATCCTGCCTACACAGGTGTGCTGTAAGAATACCACTGTGGTGTTCAGCTGGGTGAATGTTTTAGATGACTACAGTAATTATCAAAAGTACTGGGCTTAGTTTCCCCCCACTTTAATCTGCATTAGATTTGCCAAATAGTTTCAGCTGGCTTTTTTAACTAGATAAATAAAGCTGGAGGAGGAAAGGAAAGGAGTTGTGCCTCCTTAGATGCAATACCTGGTACTTGAATAATGCAGAACTTGGGAGCTGTATGGCCAAGACCTTCTTCTTCATGAGATTATTTGAATTGACTTTTTAATTTCTACCTAATTTAGTCCTTTAATTACCATGTTATATTCCTTTCTGAGGTGAGGTCCCCAGTCTCTGCTCCTGATACTGGTGTATTTTGTGGATGTGAGCAAACATCAGGGTGGAGCAGCACCTCTAAGGGCAGGGCACAGGAAGGGGGAGGAGGAGCTCAAGGTCATCACTCTGAATGTGTCCAGCTGCACACTCCTCTGTCCTTCTCAGACTGGGAAGGGAGGCAAGAGCCGGTGCCTCTCCTTCTCTGCCATCATTCTTTCCATCCCTTTGATCCTTTGGCAATTGGAAAAAAATTAGGAGGAGCAGAAGTAAGGAGTTTTTGTCTTAAGGGATAGGCTCTGACTAACCTAATATTTATTAGGCATTTTACATAGAGGGAGGATGGAAGAGTAATAAGAGGAGAGACTGAGGGAGATTCAGCTCCAGATATCCTGGTCCTTGAGTCTGAAGGATCCTTCCAAATTTATGCCAGTTTCTTGCATCTCAGTGAGTGAAGCAGCATAAACCTGCAGGTGTTCAGCAGGGGGTACCTCAACTCCAAATTTCTGTGAACTGAGTGCTTTGATTCCTCTTGTTCTACTTACTTCTGAATAAAACAAGCAATTTCCTGTCAAAAGTAACAAGTTATTTGAATTGGAACTTCTGCAGTTTTTCTGTTCCTCATGAAAAAAAAAAGAAAAATATTCTGGGTCAATCTAAACAAAATATCCCCTAATTAATAGCAATTAATTTGCACCCTAGAGTTAGTACAGAAAAAAACCCTAGGACACAAAAGTATACTTAGATGATTTCTCTCTGTGTTAGTACCAGCTGTGTCAGTCAAGCTAGGCCATCTGTAATATCCTTGTAACCTACAATTTCTAAATTCCCATCCAGCTACACCTATGCCACTCCTTTGTTTGCAGTACCATTAGATGGGATTAACTGAAGAAGGAATGAAGCCTCCAAAGTTAATTAAAACATTGCTGATGATGACCAGGAAGGCATACTTTGCAGCTGTATGTGGAGAGATGTAAGTGCTCAACATGGGCCAGTTGTGCCCTGGCTTTAAAGCTCTTGATCTGAGAAAGAATAATGCCTCTGGTTTCTCGTGGCAGTGTGAGCTAAACACAGAGTGAAGTGTAGCTGCTTCAGCTTCTCCCAGAGGCTCCCATCCTCTCCTTCCTCTGGAGGCTCCATCTTCTCAGCCTGACGCTGTTACATCTTTAATAAGATCAATAATCTTTCTTGACTTCAGCAGCTTCATGAATTCTGATTAAGCTCCAGGACAGTGGCCGTGTATTAAAAATAACAGGCAAGAAGAAGACTTTAGTGTCTCAGTCCATGAAGCATGATAGCTTTTTCTTTAGGCACACTGATATTGATTTGATTTGGGGTTTTCTCAGTGTGGCCTCTGTAAATAAAGTGCTAGCACACAGTACACTCACTGTTCGACTCCTCTTCCCTGCAGACCAATTTTTTCTGTGGAAGACTTACATTAATTGTTCCATGACTACTAATGTGTTTAATTAAGGCTCACGTGGTTAAGTCTTCAGTGAGAAAATTAGACATGCTTACAAGAATTAATATAGTACGAAATCACAAAGGTACAATCAGGAACAAAAAAACTGGAATGGTCTCCACCACTGCCTTTCAACAAAGCACTGGTGTGTGAGATTCTGCACATCATTAAAATTCAATTAAGTATTTTGGGGAAAAAAGCCTGGCACTGACAGGATACGTCATCTGACCACAGGAAGCTGTGCTGACAAAAATTCATAAAGTGGAAATTGGAAACCCATACTCTGAAGCTTTCCTGGATTAACAGTTTAATGTCCAACTATGTAATATATAATTTATGAGAATTCTCTAATGTGATCTGGGCTTGCATATTTTGCAATTTATTATTCTTATTTAGGAAGGAGTGAAGACAAAACTAGTCTTTCTGATTTCTGCAGTCATTTTTTATCATTTTTAAGATATACATCTTGTGGTAATTTTCCCAAAACCTGACTTTGCAAACACTAGTTTTCAGTTCTCACTCGTGGGCTCATTTCAGCTTGATTCTTGGCCACCATTTTCTTCCCGAAGATGGAATTTTTCAAGGAATTAGACATCCGGGGCAGGGAATGATGCAATTACGCAGAAACATAGATAGAAGTATATCGTTGCTTCACTGTTTTTATGGAAGTGTCATTTAATGGCAGTCCTGGAATTACTCCTATAGTCAACTTTTGAGATTTCCTGTAGCCATAAACATGCACAAATCCTCTTTCCATATGCTGAATGATTTGTTTTCTATAGTCTTGTATACACTTTGTATTCTAAAAGTGGATCCTTTTATTGCTTATGATCCTTCTGTGGATACAGTAGTACCTAAGCATCCTGGTTTGACAACTTTATGGCTCTTGTGTATTTAAATGCTTTCATTTCTGCTACTTTTTCTGAAATACATTATGTGGAAAAACATTCTTTGTAAATCCCATTTTTGTTTTTAATATCTACTCCTAGTTGTAAGCATCCACTCCACTAGGAGCCTTGAGAGATATGACACATGCCAAAAATACCATATTTGGGAGTAAACTTACAGTGGAAAAAGAATAAAAAAATCATTAACATGCTTTATTTGGGAAGGAATCTTAAAAGTGCCTTTTAATAAATAGACAGAGAGGAGAGTGGCCAGAGAGTATTAAAATATTGACTAGGCTAACAGGCAGAACCTTACTGCGTAAAAAAATACACAGGAATGCAAGGAGAAGGAGCAGTCGGTGAGCCCTCCGGTAGCTGCCATGGAAAAGGTGACCATGTCCTTCAGAGCAGTTGCCTCTGCAGCTAGATTGGAAAGTAGATATCCACAGCCTTGGGGAATAGCTAGTGGCAGGATAAATATTCCACAAAGATGAGGTATGGGGAAATTGAATTCAGGAATAAGAAAACTAAAAGTAAATGGAAAAGAACCAGATAAGAAAAAAGTCAAAGAATAATCAGTGTGGAGACTAATAGAGGTTTTTTCCTTCAAAGTTATTTCAATAAAGAGGCAAAAACCTCCTTCACTAATTTCTGTTTGCATTTTAAAGTAGTTAGACAGATTGGACTCAAGGTATCTAGCAGAGGACTAACCTGCTTCTGGTTGGTTCAAAGGTGACATAGAAGGGTATTAAAAACATGTTTGTTTAAAAAGTAAACTTCACTGAAGTTTGCTTTAAACTTTCCCACACTGTTGCTCCAAGAACTGTCTGAGATTACTGTAACTGAAAAATAGAGGTAGTGGTGTGGGAACGCTGAATTTTAGGGTACCTACACATAATTATATGCACAGGTATTTTTATGCTTTATTTTTTAAATAATTATAATAACAATAACACTCCTGTAGGTTGTCTGGGTCTTTCATACAGCAAGAAGAAAAAAAAAAAGTTTAAAAACTTAAGTGTACAAGGCTGAGTACTTACCATTATTTTAAAGTGACACTATAAGAGAGTGACTCTTGACCTGGTGGTATTCTCACAGATCTATGGAAAGTTCCAGAAAGGTCTAAAACAAAACCAAGGACAAAGATCAGGATCTAAGTCTGACCAGCACACCATTAACTTCAGTTCACTCTTGCTTGCAAGAACCTGGTTTATGGTGTTTGAGTACAACGTTGCTTTTTTCTCACCAACTCCTCATGTAAAGACAAAAGAGCTTTGCCACTTATGCCAATGTGTAAAATAAAAGATAATTGCCCTCTTTGTCTTTTGTAATGATTCCCACATTTCCATCCTACTCTGGCTCATGCTGCTTTACACACGCAACTGGAGGATTTCAGTAACCATGGAGATTAGGGATCAATAATATAATACTATTTGTTTATAAATCCATGGCCTAAATATCCTTCTGTAAAAGGGAAATAGGCAAGTGAGATCCAGGCAGCATGCTCAGTTTATTGTTATTTTCCAAAATCAAATGTGATTATACTTTCTGCGGGTGACTACCTTCCCGTTAATAATGTTATTTTCAAATTGTTCCATACAGTATGGATTAGGAGAGATGACTGTTCACAGGAGAAATATAAAGCTCCTCAGTATAGAAGCCATATGAATATGGGAGTCATATAAAGCTGCATATATCAATAGAGGAGTTCAAAAAGTTACATCTGAAGGCTATATGGTGAAAATTGCTTCTTTGGACTAAAACCTCAGTAGGCACTATCAGGCTGTGTTACATTTCATGGTGTGATTTGAAAAAAGTTATAAAAGCATGTGTGTTACACACAAAACACAATTCACATTCTCAATTCTTTTTCAGTTAAAAAATCCCTATCACAAAGCTCACAAATGGTGGCAGTCATAATTAGAAGGTTATCTCAGATAGTGATGGTGAAGAACCTGGAGGAGGTTTTAAAAGTTTATAGTTGCTTTTCCTTTTGGATAGCTAAGTCATTTTCCAACAAAATATTGTTTATATTCCTCCTTGCTTCTAAAGAAGCAACTAATCAGTTTTACTGAAAGTCAATAATCATCAAAATTTAAACTCTTCACATGCTTTACTATTCTAGTAACTTTCAACTGGTAAGGAAAGGAGTAGTTTGTCATCAAAAATAACTTTAAATGTTTTGGTTTGTTTTCAAAATTACTGTGCCAAAAATAATATTAAAAGTGGAAGAGAGATGTTACATTATTTTACAGTTTTAAGTAATGTAAACCAGAAGTGACCTGTTTTATGTTTTACTCCATGTTGAGTTTGTTTCCTTTCTACTTGGAATCGTAATTTTAAAAAATTGTCCAAAAATGCCGCATCTGTCTCCACAACATTTATATGTATAAAAGGCGAAGTATGGAGAAATAAGAGCAATTTCAGAATAACTTGTTATAGTGTTTCATTGTATCCTGAGAACCAATTAATGTAGGAAACTAGATAATATTCTTGAATGAAATTATTGTTATCTGATCTGCATCGAGAAGCTAAGAGGATAACTGATTTTAGGACAAATCCCAGTTTTGTAGCAATTACATAATTATTATGTTATTGCCATAATAAATCTCTGGTTTATGGTTTTACAAGAACAACTTCAGCATCTCCTGAGCTCAATTCTGAGCTTGCTGAGCTCTTGCAGTGAAGTCCTATTTAGACGTAAGGGATGTGTATGTCAGTGTTTCAGCTCGAGGCTTCATCCCCAGAAAATTCCAACTTACCATGTTTCCATTTCAATCCCAAAGCCATCTTGGAGCAGGAAAGCTGGTTTCCCCTTGGGTGATCCTAAACCAAAATATGTGATGTGGAATCCAGAGGACATTCAGCTCATAGGGCAAGAGCAACAGCAGTCTAAACTAGAAATATATGTAAGAGTGGGGTTTAAGCCTTCAGCCTTGCATTTTTCACTTTACAGATTCACTCCCCTTGGGCAGCATTACTTGCTGTAACATGGACATGGTTAGTGAGAAGCAATTCTACTCTAAATAATAACAAAGTGTGGTATCCTGAGTGTCATCTTAAACTGACCGCTTTTTAAGAGGATGGATAGGGCTCCAAATTTTGAGAAATCACCCAAGGATGATGTGTACATCCCTCCTGTATGAATTTCAAAGCCAGCTATTCCATTACTTGCTGCTCCCACTGCATCCTTGCTCCGCAGGTTAGGAAACTGCCATTACACCACGTCCACCCAGAGACAGCTTACAAGTTCCTGTAGTGAGCAGCAGATTGAGCTGAAGTTTGCTCTGCTGGCTATCCAGTGCCCAAAGGCATTGGTCCTGGTGGGATGTGAACATTTTCCAAGCACCTCTGGCCCAGGAGCAGCACTTCCACTCCATGTGGAGATGGCTCAGGTCTGCCTGAGGCACGGAGGAGCCGCAGGGTGGCTGTGGTGAACCCAAGCGTGTAGAACTTGTTTGCCCATGCCATCAGGCTTACTTCATCCTTCACTCTCAGCAACACCTGGAAACATTTGTTTTCTAAAGGCATTTGGCTATGAACAGACTGTATTCAAATGATCTTTCTTGGGCTGTTTTTCTTAAAACCTTCCTTTTTTTATAACCAGTTATATAAAGGTTGAATACATATCTGTCTGTTTAAAGAGAGGAGGAAGGTGAGGATTTAACCCTGAGGATGAAGAGCCCCTCATTGAGAGCCATCAGACTGCCACGGAGTGTGAACTTTGGGAAGGGATGCTCTGGGATGCAGGAAGCTGTGTCCTAAGGCCTGGACCTCTGAGGGTTCAGGTGGGGATTTGATAAAATGCAGAAGAACTCCTTCTCTAGCTGCACACACTCCTTCCAAATGAAGGCAAAGTAGGGGGAAAAAACAGCAGGTGGCACAGCCTCATCTGGGTGTGCACCCTGGATACAATTTAGGGGTGTGTCTTAGGAAAGAAATAAGATTTTCTGCCTCTGAATTAGATGCATAATTATTAGCAATTGTGAGGTAGGAGTCTGTCCATGAGAAGCAGAGTTCAGATCCAGCAGGAGCTTGAAAATGGGACACAGTCATGGGAGCAAAATTTTGCCTTAGTAATCAAAAAAACTTCCTGGTTCCCAATTGATCTCCTTGCTTCCACTGAGATCAATGATCACTCTGTCTGCAGGATCAGCAGGTGAACCCAGCAAGGGGCTGCAGGCTCCAATCTGTGGCACTGAAGCTGGCAATTAGCAGAATGTGCTGGCCTACAAAGCACAGCTCCTGCACTGGCTGCCTTTTAGGAACCCCAGGTAGCAGCCACTTTGCTGAGCTTCTGGAAATACTCCACATGGAGAATATTCCCCCACAAAGCAGCAGAACTCCCATGCCATGCTTAGCATTGCAATATTCATGCTCTTTTAGATTAGAATGAAATAGTTTTAATGGTCTAGATTTTAAAAAGAAAGTCGAGCTCAGGACAACATGAATCCAGCTCTTGCCTCAAAATCCATCACATTGGCTCCAAGTGCCACCCCCGCCAGGCTATCAACAGCACTGGGGTTCAGCTGTCCTAACAGCCTGAGTGTTGAAAACAGTATGAAAAAGGCACAGATGGACTGTACTGATGGAATCCTCAGATATTTGCTAAGAGCAGAGAAAAGGTGAGATGTAGTTGCCCGAAAATGGAGATGAGATGCAATAGAAGGGCGTGCACTGTTGACTGGAACACACAAGATGCAGACAGACTCCTTGGCAGGCATTGCACACACAAACAGCACATTTTTAAAAAGGATGGAAGGCAGCCATGTTTTAATAGACTTTCTCCCTGTCCTTTTTTTAATCTTACTTCAAAGAAGAGGTCAGCACAATTCCTTTCCCTCAAGCCTTGTACTTGGAAATATCTAAGTCATTTGGACTAAAAAAAATAAAAAGGAAAATGTAGACTACAAAAAAAAGAGTTGGATGTGATCCTCGACCAAGAGGGATCACTGTTCTTGACCAGATTCTGCCAGCACTTTCATTGTGAGGATTTTCTTCACATATGACACCTAAAGTCAGCTGTGGGGAAAGAGGTAGAGAAGGGGAATGAAGAGAAGGCAGCAGTCAAAATAATGCATTGTTTGGTGCCTGCTAGAGAATTAGTCTGAATTTAAATTACAAGAAAAAGGTAGTAATGTGTTTTCACATTAGTCAGTATTGACATTTTAAAAAAGCTTTAAAACATACAGCCAGGTTTTGTAGTTAAGATGGGAAAATATTTTAAATTGGAAATGTGAATTTAATCCCTTCAATTAAATATAAAATATTTAAATACTTAACCTGATTGCTGCCAACTGCAATTTCCTATAATAAGGAATTATGAGGATAGAGAGCAGTTCTTAAAGGCACATGGTTCACATGAATGAGCAAAGATTCAGGTCTGGAAACTGCAGCTTTGTCTGTGTAAATAGTCCCTTTGCCCCTTCACACAAATTACAACCGGGAACATTTCAAGTACTATTTTTTGTGTGTCATTAAAAAAAAAAAAAAAGTCTTGTATTTTTTTCAAATGGACTGTCTGGTAACTGTTATTAACAGAAGATATGGCAAAACAACACAGGTTTTCAGCCAGTAGAGCCATATGAGGCCTCTGACATCTGAATCAAAGTACATACAAAAAGTTTTCTGGAGAAACTTAGTCTCACTCAATGTGGAATTCACTCTTTGTGAACAATCACCTTGTATATCTATCCATACCTACACATATAGACACAGACATTACACATATCTACATTCTCTGTATATATATATATATATATATATATACACCCTTTACATTAATTTTGCTATGATCTTTAAGACAAAACCTGTTCGTAGTTATCATGGTGTAAAATATAACTTTGCTGAAATATAAGTTCACATAAAAATCTCTTTTCCCTTCTAGAACTGCTTTTTTTGTCTGTGCATAAAATATCACTGTGCTGAGGGCAAGATGTAGGCACCAACTGGCAACTGAGCAGTTATATGAACCCACAAGGCTGTTTTTTCACACATTTGGAGGAAGCAGCAGATTGAAAAACTGATTGCTGGCCTACAACGAAGCAGTATGTTCTGAAATCCACCTCAATCCATTTTAGCATGTGGTCATTATAAATTAACTTCCCCTACATCTCCCTTCTCTGAACTGCAGTTCAATTCATGAGTATAACTGTATCTACAGAATTAAGTTTTATTTTTATCTGACTTTTTCCTTAAATGCTGCATATTCTAATTTCCTCCTCCTCCCTCCTCCATGGCTGGCAACAGACCAGCTCTTTCATTATATTTGGAGCAAAGAAACAGCCCACTGAATCTTCCCTAGACCACATCATCAGGCCTTAAACACTTTGAACAAATCAAAATACTTATTTAAAAGTGAATTAATTCCCATTTATAATACAGCCTTCCACTGCTAGTGACAGTTCTGATCTCTGCAGACATAATTCATAGGGAGAGAAGAAGGACAAAAAAGCTGAGATAGATAACTTTGTCCTGTTCCAGGCATGCTGCTGGAGCTGTCTCTGGCAGCAGCTGGCTCCCTGCATAGACAGCCAAAGGAAGAGAGGACAAGCCAGAGGGTTATTCTCATCTTAATTGTGGACAAAGAGCTCCTCTTTCCCATCCCTCCTCCCAGCAGATGGAAACTAGGATGACTGGGATTGTAATTAAGCACATCAGCATGGAGGAAGCAGAGAAGAGGGCAGATTTGTGTCTGAGAAATTCCCTGCTCAGACTTTCTGGCCTGGCCTGAGCCAGCACACCATCAGGCAGTGTGTTAGGAAAGGCACCTCTAAGGCCACGTTGGATGTATCTGGGACAAAAGGCTCAAGGGAGGAAATGCTTAGATAAGAACCATTCCTCTTCTTTGTTTACCTCAAATTTCATCATCTTAATAAGGTAATAAACACTGTGGAAGAGGCTTTCTCTAGGCCAGAGGAATTTTATGATCAATAGATACATACAAGGGGAAAAGGTAAATAGTTCAAGCCAAGCATTGCTTTGTTACTGTGTTCTCTAAAAGAATATCTGTCAGCTATTGCAAAGTAGACACTCTGTACTTTAAAATATAAAAGCATTCTTCCAAATTGTCACCTCTTTTTTTTTTTTCCTCCCTGATCAAAAGCTTAGGATATTCTAATTTCCAATGTTACCAGTGCTCTACACTAAGTCTCACTGTGGGGATGCCTTCTCTCCTCTTGTGTTGCTCTGACAATGCCTGATCCAGTTTGCTGAGATTGTTCTGCACACATCACCTGCTTTGATATCAATTTCAGTGTAAACCTAAAAGAGACAAATTACTGGGTCACGATCTCCAGGCTACAGTGATATTATCAGAAGTCATCTCCAGGCTACAGTGATATATCAGAAATGGATGATGTTTCAAAGAAGAACTTTTTCAGTGTTATCTTTATCCTTTCTTTGGGGGAGCAGAATATTAGTTTGTGCACAAGCCAGAATAACTCTTTGAAGCAAGATGAGGCAGAAGAAGGCCTTGTTCAGTTAATTGCAATTTATCTAAAAGCAGAATAACCTACTTGCAAATTTCCAAGTAAGATTTTATCCTTCAGCTGAATTACCTCATATGTTTAAGAAGAGTGTAGTCGGTGATTTTTATTCTTCCTAACTATATAGGAGAAAATAATCTTTGTAGAGCTAAACTGCTGTTGCCAAGGACACACTAGGAACACTTCTCTTGCTCTGTGCCATGAAGACTATAAAACCCAATCCAATAGCAAAAAGTAATGTTTTGACACACTGTGCATGTAGTCTTATAAACAGCCAGAGACTTCCATTGCTAAAGGAGATCCTTGCAGAGCAAGTCTTATCTGACTTCTTTTTGTTATCTGTGGTGAACAGATCAGTCTTGGGATGACTTCCTATTCTAGCAGACAGCCTTTAGCATCAGGTCTGAAATCTCCCCTTCTGGTTTAGGCAGGGTGACATGGCACAGACAAATGGCTATGACTGGCAGATCACCAGAAAATGAATTTGTTCCATTTAAAAAATGCAAATAGTTCCCCAGGAAGACAGAGTTTGACTTCAGGAGCACCTCTCATGCTTAGAGGAGCTGTGTCAGGTATCTGTGATCACAGGCTGATCATGTAGGAGACAGGAGTGGAAGTTGTTCAGGTCTGCATTGCTATTACCCACAGGATATCTAAGTACAACATCCTTTTCTTTAAGGACTCCCATCCTGGAGATGTGTGTCCACCAGGATATGCCCCATGCTGGAAACCATCTGTCAGTTCCAGCTGGATGGAGTAGGGTATCTCTCAGATACTGATGTTTCTAAAATAGGGTGCAGCTTTCTTTGGAAGAAGAGACAGCCATCGGTGGTGGTGGTGAAGTATCTGAGTTTGAGAAGACTCAGAAGTCTTAAGTATGAAGGTGAACAGTTTTGGACAAGACCTGGAAAATGGCTTTATTCCTACAGTTTCTCTCAGATTTGTACAAATCAATAGCTATAACAACAGTGTTACACAAAATTTCTTATGGGAATAACTGCAACATGAAATTATTTAGCTAGCTAGCCTCTAAGTAAACAAAAATATGTCAGCCATCTTCATTCATTCACTCTATTCATTACAGCTATCCTAGGATTAAAATTTGTCTTCAATATATGATATTAAGACTCATCTTGAATCTTAATACTGACTTGTACTGTAAAGCATTTGAGAGATCTACAGCAAAACACTACATTTCCATTTCTCAATCAATGGCCTCTTAATTGATGCCATTTAACAACAGGATGGCAATTTCTAGTTTTGAAGCAGTTGTTTTAAGCTGATCATTGGGTAGGTGCATATACTGCAAACTGCACCTGGTAAAAAGGAAGTTTTAAATTCCTCTATTAAACCACTACCAATTGCCATTACAACACCTTCCTACTTTGCCCTCAAAACAGAAGTTAAATTACAACATGAATTGAACTTCATGAAAAGATAGTGAACATTAACCCCATGTGTCCACTTTTAGCCATAATTGTACTACGATTAGTATGTAACACCTGCAAGTACTGTACTATTACTTGAAATAAAATTTGGCAGTCCTTTCTGGGATAAACTTGATGCACATGTTCTATTCCACCCTGACAAACAGACGGAGAAGTGTAAATGTTTTTTATTTCAGAGATAACTGAAGGAGAACTAGCCAAACTGTAGAAGACATAAAGTCAAATAATAACAACAAAAAGATCCTTTAAATAAATTGATAAGACAAATATTAAGTCTTCTACATAAGCCCTATCTAAACATAACACAGACAAACTCAGAGGAATCTAAAGGAACAAAATGCAGGAATCTAAAAGCATCTTTAAGAGCAGAATAAGCCAAGCAGATGCACCAGTAGTTTTTAAAAACAGCTGAAAAATAAAATTATACTACAGCTTCATATATACACACATTGCTTCATTTTCTTAAGGGAAATAGACAAATAGCAGAACTCTTCATAAAAAGGCTGACACAAGGTCAGCCTAAAGTCTACTAGTATCAGTTACTTTAAATAAGTAATTCCCATCTCTCTGTCATGGGCTATTCCACCTGGGCCTTTGTTTTCCGAGCCCATCTGCTTCTTTTCCAGTGAGATTTAGATGGATGCTCAAAGCTGACCTCCCAGAACACTTACATGAACATTTGGATGTGAGAGGCTACTTTAACCATAATGCTGATAGCCACAAAGAGTTGGATGAAGGATGTTTATAATCAAGGCTCATCTTTTTTTTTGTTTGCTTGTGAGCAGTTTCTTTCATGTTCTGTTATTGAAGTACATGTGTCAACTGACTTGAGAGGACAGCCTTGTAAATTAGATCTTTGATCTCAAGAGTTTATTTTATCTCTGCAGCAAGGAAAAGTGAATTGAATTGGCTAGCAGAACTAAGCCCTCTCTTGTCTCTGGTCTACAGCTGCTGCATCCCTCTGAGGTCACCATAACTTCCACTTCCATCGCTTTTGCTACAGAATTAACAAAAGGCTTCTCCAACATCTCATCATAACCTGCTGAAAGCTTTACAACTTCTGGTTCATTTTATGAACCACACAGCCAGACTTTTGCTTCTGTAGAAGGGAGAAAACACTGAGCTGTGTTACAACAAAGGTCTTTGAGCTACTCTGATAGTTCATCAGAAAGTAAACTTTAATTGAATATTCACTGACTCTTTTTTGGAACAAAACACAATTTAGAAAGAATACTGCATGGAAGGCTGCAGACTAAAAAGCAGTATCTGTTCCAAAACGTTAAATGAGTATGTGATCCAGTGTTAATCTCCCACTACTTATGTTAATGTACAGAGGCATTAGGCACTATTGTGCTGTCTACTACATGTACACAAAAAGGACTATGGAACATGAGACTGATTTATGTCCTGATTCAGATCACCAGTATGATAGTGTCATCATGTCCTTACTATCTGCACTTCATTCAGTTTCCATGGCTGTGATTCAGGCGAGACAGGTAAGAAAAGGTCTGTGGGAGCTCATCTCTCAGAAGGACATTGAAAAAAAGAGGTAGTAGTTCTCTAGGAGACTCAAAGTACATAAATACCTACTGGTAAAGAAAGAACATGGTTTCAGTGGAGGATACAAAGAGTTAAACTTTTTCTTAATTTAAGGAATTTGACATATTGATGGGAATAAGTCAGGCCTAAGACACATGTTTTCTAATTTTGTGAGCTCTTTACAGAAAGCCAGGTTTAATGTTGATGAAAAGTTGCAGCACAGCAGGGTAGGCTGCATGAACTCAGCTTGGCTTACTAAACCTTTGTCTTCCTACAGCACTAAACAGGAGTCTACCTTTGGAATTTAAGGAGGATATTCTGCCTCTTTGTTGTTGTACAGTCTCTGGCTTCAAAAAGAAATCTGGTTAATCTGGAATTGCCCTGTCATCGGTAGAAGAGTTGCAGTTACTCAGGAAGGGAAGGAGTTACCCCTAGGAGTTGCACTTCTGGTTCCTCTCCCTAGTCACTAGGCTGAGCAGAGAAAACCCAAAGCAAGATGAACTATTATGTCATAACAAAAGGGTGATTGTGGGAAGGAGGACAGTTTCTCAAGCTCTAGTTTTATGCTGTTGTTCAGAACAACCCACTCATCTTGCCCAGGAGGCTGCTTCAGTGCTTTTGTGAACATAACAGGTTCTCCAGGTGAAAATGCAATAAACTGTATGTTATTTTGAGATACTGTATTGCCATGGTGAATATGCTCTTTGGATTTCTCCTTTAGGTGCTTTAGGGTGAAACCCTCTCCTCTGTGACCACAAAAGTGTATGCTTGCTGACTGTCCTATCAGAGTTTGGATCACACTTTACAGAAACAGCAGAAACTGGATCTTTAACCACCACCTTGACTGACCTGCTGGACACAACGTTGTCTGGTTCCATTTCTGACTTTGTTACCAGGGAGTTGTCTGTAGAGACCATTTCCCAGTCAGCCTTCTGTCAGGCTGCTTTGGGTGCAGTTTTCCTTTGATTTACCTTTGAACATGTGCCATAAGGCATCAATCCAATTTTAGGGATGATCTCAAGCAAGGGAGAGGTTTGAGCCCCAACTTTTGCTAAAGGGAGGGCAGTCAGGAGCCACATTCCCAGTACCCTTGCTCATTAGTGGTACTTTGCTGGGTGTAAATTTTACCCTTCACAGGAGACAGTTAAGGATGAAGACCAAATGTTTAAACCTACTGTCCACATTTCTCATCATGGTGAATACAACCTCGTCCCTACTCTCCTTGCTGCTCCTTTCCTTTTGAAAGGACACCTGCAAATGCAACAGAGCTCAAATCTGACAAGATGTAATTATTTTAGATAAATTGTCTAACTTTAGGCAAAAAAAATATTGCAAAAAATTACATGCCAAGTCAGCTAGCAAAGAAAGAACCAGTATTGTGAGTTTGTTTGGTCTTCAATAGTGCTTTACAGCTCTGCTTCTAGACCAGCTGAACTGCAGAAACATTTCAGATTCAAAATGGACAGCTTGAGTGGAAACCTGCTATTTGTAGAATGATCAACTTTTAAACTGCCAGATATAAAATAATAATTAAAATTATTTTAGTGCTTTAACTATGCATTAACTAACAAACTCTGAAAAAAACCAGTTCTGAACAACTTCATAAAATTAATTCTTCCTTCTAGGAGGCCTGAATATTTCCCAGCTCCCAGCCACACTGTTCTCCAAGCAGTGTCACGGATGCCACATAAACCACTGCAAGTCACCAATACAGCACACAGAATTCATCAGATGAGAGTGTGATATATTTTATTAGAAGGACACAAATTTTTAAATGACACTGGAAAGATTTTCAAACTGAATTTCCAAGTTAAAGTTCCCATGAAAGCTGAATGGTCAGAGCTGTAGTAAACAATATAGGTGATACCACATAATAACTCTCACATACAAAAAATAACTCATTATTTGGCTTATTTTTATTGGACTGCAGCACAGATACTCCCCTTGAAACAATAACTTCAAACATTTAAGAACATAGCTGTCAAAAACACTAAATATGCACATTTAAAAAATCTAAACCATGAATATTTAACAACCTAAGACATATTCACAATGTAATTTCTTCATCATTTTACAGTATTTATCTCAAATACTGTAAGAGGATCCAAGTCTGAAAATATATGTACTTTAAGCTACCACAAGGGTGTATAAGCATAAAAATATAGGAAAATATCCACCAACATTTAGCACAATATATATATTGCACCCCAAGAGAGAAAACAAGTGTGTGCCACAGATCATTATTCATCACCCATCATGATGTGACACCAGAAAGCTGTTGCTGGTGGAACAGCAGCTCTGGTCTTAGTTGGCAAAAACATGCTCAAAGCTTGTGAGTGTGGACACAGTGGTCTGTGAGAACGCATGTTTAGGTATTTAGCAGTTTAATTTAGTTGGATAAGAAACAATGTAATGTTTTCCTGTTGTTAAACATTGCCATCTGTACCTCTGGCACACAAATTAAAAAAAGAAGGGTGTGACCATTAAAAGTACGTGTCCTGAGATTTCCTTCTTCAGGGGGCAAAGAGGTTAAAATGGAAAAGCTGATCTGTATATAAATCAGGAACACATGTGGTAATGAGAACAAACAGCAGCCAACAGGCAGGCGGGGACAACTTCTCCAGGCAGGCACAAAATGAGACAGACAAAATACCATCTACTGGAAAAGGGAAGGAAACAACTGATTTTCACTTTGAAATTGGTAATTTTAACCAATTCTATTAAGTCTTAATGATTACTTAAGGGCTTGTAATTAACTTTGAGTTTTAAAACTTGGTTTCACTAAAAAGCTCTCTGTCCAGTAGTGCAGAGCAGCTTTGCTTTAGCATTAATATTGGTTTCTATCTGTACAAAATCAAGAGGTGATCTTAATATGTGTAATGAGATCTATGTGTTTTGTAACTAATTGAAATAACAAAACAGTTGAGACATAGACTTCCTCTTAAAGTCATGAAATGTTTGTGTCTGCAGCCTACCTACTGGAAGTAGATACCAGCAGCCAGTCTCCTACTCATGCTTAAACACTTTTGCTTGATTTCTTTGGAAATAAATGGAATATTTAATGTATTAAGTTATAGTTCAATTAAAGCTAAGAAATATATCACAGTTGTGAATAATAATCCATCCAATATACCAGCAGCAGGCCCCCAAAATATTAAAAGTAAGTCTTTATCTTCACTTTAAGACTTGTTCCTTGACAGAGGCAGAAAAAATAAAGAGAACATTAGGGATCACAAAGCACTGAATTTTCAAGTGTAAAGTCATACCAAAATCTTGATAAATTATCATTGATGTCGTAGGTGAGCAGTCGGTCGGGAACGTCGCTGTGGGCGCCCTGCACTGCTAACACATGTGGTGCGAGGGCAAAGGGGACGTCACTCAGGAGGTCTGACATGAAAGGGCTGCTTTCCAAAGCCTGACTCCTTTGATTTCCCATCTCTGTGCTTGATACAGTCAACTGTGACCGGTGCCCTGTATTTATCTAAAGAGAACAGAAGAACAGAAATTTATACACTACAAATCAGGCAGCTATGGCTTTGTACTTAGAACCACAAGGACCTACTAAGAAAGGGAAACAAAAAACCCCGAATAAATATAAGCAGTTTCAGAGTTCAGTTTAGGTAGATCTAAAATAACAGTTCTTAATACATGTTGATATAATTCTTTGGCTCAGGTCAACCAGAATTAAGGCTAAAACAAAATTAAGACTCTTTGTAATGACTACTGAGATCACAGAAACACAGAATAGGCTGAGTTGGAAGGGAAATGAGGATCGAGTCCAACTCCTGGCCCTGCACAGAACACCCCAAGAGTCACACCATGTGCCTGAGAGTGTTGTCCAAACACTTCTTGAACTCAGACAGGCTACCCAACATTACTGTGCATTTATGAAACCCATAAGGCTTGTGGGACTTTTTGTCATTATGTTCAGTCTTGTTTAGGGGAAATTACTTCACACAATTAGTTTCATAAACTGATGAAACCTCCATCTTTTGTTCCCCTGTGCCTTTCCAGAAGTTGTCCAAGAAAAGCATGACTTTCATCATTAAAAACTGCCCTATCCCAATTATTTCAAAGGATAAATGATGTTGCTTCCCACTGTGAAACAGAATTGCATGACTGGCTGGTAAGTTCTATTACATAGGGAAATATGTATAGTGCCAAATATGTTTTTTATAGAAAAACACAGTTAAAACTTAAAAAAAACACCAACAACCCAAGAACCAAAAATAACAAGGAAATAAAAAAAATTGCCATACAGAAGTAGTCAACACAATTTAAGAATAATGTTGAACCCAATACACTGGCAAGCTTTGATCCTGACCTACCAATATGACCTTACTAAGTGTTTATCCTGATGCTTTTGCCATTTTAAGAACAAAGAAAATACTATTTACTCTGTCTCTAGAAATCAAATGTAATTTATTTTACTATTTATAGCAATAAAATCCTATACAAAGTGATACCTCTCATTAGGCACCCATAATGATATTCCTGATAACAGGCTCTGAGCAACCTGGTCTAGTGGAAGGTGTCCCTGGCAATGGCAAGGGAGTTGGAACGAGATGATCTTTAAGGTTCCTTCCAACCCAAACCATTCAATGATTCTGTGATCTCTAGGAGCCAGATGTTTGTTATAAGGATTTCTACTTTGTCTCAGCACACATCCAGACATATTTAGTAATGTGTTGGAAAGTGCTTAACAAGTCATGTCAGAGCCATGAACACAGACAAGAATTTCTGACTTTGATGAAGTCCTGACTTCTTCCTTTCAACCTCCCATATTCAACGCACAGCCAGAAAACTCCAAAGCTCACACAGCTATCAGGGAAGGAAAAGCACTGAAAGCTTTAAACACTAATTTGGTATTCGCCTGAGTGAAATGGGTCCAGTCATATGGAGGTTGCTTGCATCCATGATTAGGGTGTTGTGTTGCTCAAGATCTGACCTGTGCTGCAAGTTGAATATCACAGATCATGGCGGTTCCAGAGAACCTGAGGGTGCTGCTGTCTGACAGAACAGTTTGGGTGGTGGGGTGGTGGTGGGTGCTTTGTTTTCTTGCCCAGAGCATTTAGCCATGGAAAAGATACTCCATCTTCTTCCCAAAGAAAGGACTGGCTTTGCCTTGAACAACAAGTGCAATCTGAGTACCAGTCATTCCTTACACATCCCAACATTTCATCTGGGAGGACAGGCAAACCAATGCTAAATCTTCTATTAACCTGCCAACAGTGAGTCAAAAATGACACAAATAATTTCGGCAGTCTGTGTCACAGCCAGCACTTTTCTTGTGTGGCAGAGGACATGCGCTCCTCCACAGCCTGCTGGGACACAAGGGTTAGTGGAACTGCACACTCTGAAAGGGATCCCCACTTGAAAGCTTTTGTTTGTACTCACAATGGTTTGAAACCCAAGATCTGTTAGTATCACATCATAGGATAATAAAACAAAATTTCTGAAGGTTAAGTTTATTAAAAGGAATGACTGATGAATACAGCTACTAACCTTACTGGTTATGATCCAATACACAAGAGGAGCATTATTCTCAATGCTACTGTAATACTGGTATGCCTGTTACTACAGAATTCCTACGGTTACAGCTTACAGATATTTCTTTATTTTCCCTGGCTTTCCTTTTCTCAGTTCTCCATCTTTAGATGTAGCTAACAGCTCTTCAGAAAGCCACAGGCAACAGCAGAGGCAAGAGCTGATAGCAAAGACTTCTTTTGGCTTTTCTTACTGATTTTGGTACCTTTAGAGAACAGGGAAAATAGGAAAGCTAGCAGAGAAGTCAGGAAGATAGCCTGTGTAGTTCTCCTATTCCAGCTGCCCAAGCTGTGAGCAAAAAAAACCATGCAATAGTACTGTAAGTCTGTAAATTCAGGAAAACGCTAAAACATCTTGTACTTTTCTTTCTAATCAACATAGTTATCTCCAAGACTAAGATCATCAGCTCTCATTTTAAGAGGTAGTAGCTTCTACAGCTGGTCATTGCTAACACTTTGAAAGAAGTCTTCCTTCTTGCCAGGGCCCAAGGTATGCATCAGAACAAAAGTCATAAACATCTTCTGGTACAGACATATTCTCTTGCTAAAACCACTGCCAAATAGACAGAACATTTATTTATGTTAATATTTACCTGAAAGAACACCCCACAACACTTCAGGTGTGTCCTTACATTTGTTGCTGCTGTAAACTTAAAAACTCTTAATTTCTACTCTGCATGAATTTATTACATTCCCTCTGGAAAGAAGGAACTTTGCTTGTCTTTCATCATTCCCATATTCTGAAGGGAAGCCAGAAAGCCCCAGCTGAAAAACTGGGTTACATCTAGGAATCAATTAAACTAGATCTTCAAAGACCTTTCTGCCTCTCTCCCCTCCCATATTTCAGGGAAAAATGATCCCTCACTCACTGTCCTATTCCAACCATTCAGATGATAATCTGAAATCCCTAGAGCCTACTGTTTATTTTGATTGGCAAATTATAGTTTTATGAACACCTGTTTATATCTTAATTGTCCCCCAAGCTGGGTGAACACAATTTACAATGCAAATTAGACCACCACGTGGCAAAAATAACTTCAAAGAGGGAAAAAAAAGTCAGAGCTAGAACAAAGCATCTTGGATCCTTTTTCCTACATAAACCTTTTGTTAGAGGTTAGAGGTTGTCTGCATTTGTTAGAATGGTGCTAAATAGGCATTCCCAGAAATTAAAACCCTTTCTGTACACAGCAGATACCATGTACTGACAGTGATGGAGCAAGCTCTGCTAACTCCCAAGTCCCACTCCATAGTTGAAAGCAATACTGCAGTAAGGAAGGATGAATTACATTAGAATTATTGTACTGTGAAAGCATCATTTTACCAAGCTCAATCTCTGCATACTGTCAGTGAGGTTCTTAATAGGTTATGATACTATTTGACTAGTCAAAACAGTATCATAAAGAAAGCCTGAAATGGTTGACATAAAGATAGTACCGGTAGGACAGAAACAAAGGAAAGTTTAACAAATGCCATGATCTTATCTTAATTCCAGTGGTCTTTGGGTCTCAGTTTACTCAACCCCTCATGAGAAGGTCTTGGACCTAATATGACAAGATCAGTTCATAACATAAATGTAAAAGGAGTCTAGATTTTGTATTTCAGTTCCACATTTAATCCACTACTGTCTCTCCCATGAAAACAGTTATTTTTAATTATCTTACAAAGTCAGTCATCACAGGCAGTCACTGCCCTTTGCTATGCAGAGCTGTCTCTGAGCATTCCCATAGAGATACTTAGATATTGGCCTCCTGTGCAAGACCCTTTCAAACTAGACATATTTCTGTGCTTCCAAAACATGAAGATATCCTTTAAATGGGCTAAGATGTATTTCATTCATATGCTGGAGAACCCACATGAGTGAAAAGGCCTTCTGAAGCCAGCCTCTCCAGCAGGCTTTCAGGTGATGTGATGAAGAACTGGACACTCTGGTAGAGAACATCAGTCACCCATCAGTGCTGAGGTTACCTGCATGCTTCCAGCGCAAACACCAGCACAAAGTGATGTGATGCAACCCAGGTCAAGGTTATGAAATGGCTTATGCTTTATGCATGCATTCTTCAAGCATATATAGAACTGCAAGTCCTAGAGAATTTGATATTGCACATTAGTCACACTGGTTTCTACTTAAATGCCTAACTTACTTAGCCAGAATACAATCCATTCAGAGCATATTATCTGGACATTAGCTAAACTAAGCACTGCCAAAAGCTATGACACACAATCCTGTTATGAGAAATATTAATTGAATGGACTGAGAAGATCACTGATTTACATTTTATCATACACCAAGGAATCAAAAAATTAGTAAAAATTAGATAAGGTATGGCAATAAAAATTAATTCAAATAAGCAAAGTGTCTTCTGTATCCTTGGTTTGCAATCCAAAAGAACAGGAACAAACACTATGTAAATATATATAGTAGCTGGCCACCAGATACTAATTGTGCTCTGAAAACAATATGTTATTTTGAAATTAACGAAGTATTAAACTACCCTCTAAAGTAAATTACTCCTTTTCTCTCTGTGTTAAAAGATGCTTCTCAGCTGTTTTTAAAAACATCTTATTTGCTGCATGTCTTTGTATTAATCATAAAGTTTGCCAAGAGTCTCATAAGGAAGAAAAAATGCACATTTTACAATGTACTGAGAAGCTGGATTTACAGTGCTCTGAAGGAGAATAAAGCTTAGTGCCAGCATTATTATCATCCAAACCCTTGAACAAGGCTTTCTATCAAAAATGATTAATTTTAAAAAATTTACACTTTCTGTAAAAATGCGGGTTTTTTCCAAAAACAGACCTATTTTTCTTTTAAAAATAGACTTGAGAAACAAACAGCACCTTCAGTCTTCCAGAATATTTAGTAAATATCCAGCAATATAATACTTATATTACAGACACCTGCTATGTGACTGCTGGTAAAGAATTATCTTTATTTCAGGCAACTTTGTGGTATTACAGGAAATAGTGAACCATAAGGTATCTAGAATTTATTTTGCACTATACAGTGTAATTACTGATGTATCTAGAAATGGAAATTGTCATATGGGATTGTTCCTCCAGTGTGTTTTGGTTGATGCTTTAGGGTATTCACTGGGCCTCCATAGAAAACTTCTAGGAATTCCAAACTTAGTATCTCCATTGATGACAATTCACTTTTCAAATAAAAATGGTAATCGCAAAGATGAACACAGGAGGAAAGAAAAATTACTCACATGGTGTGCATTCAAAATTTTAATCTAGGAGAACAGAATCACAGAATCAATTTGTTTGGAAAAGACCACTGGGATCAGTGAGTCCAACCTATCACTGAACACCACCATGTCAACCAGACCATGGCATGGAGGGCCACATGCAGGCTTTCTTTAAACATCTCCAGGGATCCTGACTTTCCTGGGCAGCCCATTCCAATTTTAACAACCCTTTCTAAAGAAATTCCTTCTGATGTCCAACATTTCTTCTGATGTCCAAATAGGATCAGTTAAACCTTGCTGGCTGTGAGGAAAGTCTACAACATGATAATTTTCAAGTACCACAAAATCCCCGACCCAAAACATTAACAAAAAAGCACCTCAACATACCAGTAAGTATGCAACCTGCATCTTCACAAAACTATAAGAAAGGAATAAACTCACCTGGACAAGCACAATACAGATGCCCTGTGGTTTCAGAAAACCACCTGTGAATAATGAGAGCTGCTATTCTTTCAAGGTTCAGGCAAAATTTTAATCAGTATCCCCCTCCAGAGACTCAAGAGAAAAGCTGTTCCTAGCTGGGAGAGCAAAATTAGCTGTAAGAAGTGCTGGAGACCCTGCAGTAGCTTGTTGCCACATCCAAATTTCTTCTGGTTGCTTGCTTGCTTTCTTAGCAGAAATGCAGTGTCTGGGATTGCAGCAGGGGCCAAGGATTGGTGTTCTCAGGGGTTGCAGTAGGGCAGACCTACAGGCTGAAAGGTTTGGGTTAACACTGAGTCCTTGGAGAGGCTTTTAAAAGCAACAATGGTTCTCAGTGGAAATCAGCTTTCCCATTTGCTTTGGGCTCTTGTTTCCAAGCTTCTTATGACTCTAATTTTGTAGTACAGCAGTAATTTGTCTTTCTTAAAGAGCTCCTGTTACCTGTGCAAGTTTATCAAAATTGCTATTCAGAATAAAATAGAACCAATTTTTAAAAAAAGGAGTTTAAGAATATTTTTACTAATTTTTAACATACATTTTAAGTATTTTTCTTTCTCCTCTAAAGCATGCCTTTCAGCTATTTCTAAACTAGAAAGAAATCAAGGTCAGGTTAATGCTACTGAAATCTTAAAGAAAAAAACCTAAAGAGACAACGAAAAGAGGTTCTGACATTCTATAGTTTTTTGGTTTTGTTTTTTGTTTGTTTGGGTTTTTTTTAATTACAGCAAAGCTCCTCACGGTGTATCTTGGCCTGCAAAGAACAGCAGGGAAATCTTTGTTAAACCATACTTTCAGTATCAATACTTGTGTACATTTCTGAATCCCTGGCATTAAAGCAACTGGAAAAGTATAATTACTAGAACAATTCTATAGAGCAAATACAGAATAAACTTGCTGTAATTAGATGTGATTCTTGCCTTCTCAAACAGCCATAAAACTGTTAATCTCTGCAGAGGGGCAGAACTGCAAGGTTGCCATTTGAACTCTGGATACTCCGAATGTTCCACAGTTAAAGTGTGTTAATTTTAAAAAATTTACGCTTTCTGTAAAAAAGAGGGGTTTTTTTCCAGAAACAGACCTATTTTTCTTAACTATCCTAGTAAATACTAGATATGCCTGTGAGTGTTATTTATAAGACACTTATAGGATGTAATTCTACCCTGAAAAGTATTCTAAAGTACCACAAAAGACTTCAAATCTAGTGTCTAAACCAACTACCTAATTTTGTCATCCTAGAAGAAAAAAAGTTATTTTCTTTGTTACCAATTTTGAAAACTCCAACCAGTACAAGATGAAGGTTCTGTTTTTACTCAATCCCCTATAACAATACATCACGGGAAATATTTAGGGGGGGCGCGGTTTGTGATAAATTTCACAAATATATTGAATTTGATATAATCAAAATTGTATAATATTTTATTTCTAATTCCTACTTTTATTCCTTTATTCCTAACTCCTATTATTTATTTCATTCTGTAATTGTTTGAAGACAGAGAACCAAAACATTGCAAATGTGGGCACCTATAATGAGAAACTATGAAATTGTGAACAGACAGGGATAAGAAGCAACATGAAAAGAAGATTGCTAACCTAAATGAAAGCAGAAATAAGAAGGAAGCAAAAAACGTCCTAAAGCTTTATTAAAAATTATAAGGCTTGATTTCCCACCATATGTAAAGTAATTATGCTCTTATCTTTCCTTCTGTCTCAACCAATTTCACCACCCTTGGGTCTGGTAATTGAAGACCTGCACCAACACTTATGCCCTGTCAATAGCAGGATTCCTTTCCTTGCTGCCTCCCCATTCCTCTCTGGAGGCCCCTGAATTTTAGGGCACCATCTTTACAGTGCAGTCCCCTGTGCAACACCATTACTGAAATAAAAATTATATTAGAAGAAAGACAGGGGTGTGGCTTCAACAAGGAACAGTTTATCTAGATCCTCTGTTCCTTCAAAGTACTACGAAAGCTATTCATAGCAAAGATCTCAACATAATAAGCAGCATGAACAATATTTAACATATTGTGCTTCTGTCATTGCCAGGAAATGGTACTAACTAGGCCAGATTTTTTTATTCCTTTTTTTCCTGTAGCATGTATGCTGGAAGATTAAAAAGTTAATGAAAATTACTATAGTAAGTGAACTGCAAGCCAGAACTGTAATTGAAAATGCACACAGCTCTAGACATCCAGCACTGCATTCCACAACCACAAATCAGAAGTGAAGGACAAGTCAATATACTGCAAAATGAACAGGCAAGTCTGATAAATGCTGATAATGGATTTGTTTTGTAACTTCAGTATCATCCAGAAGCACAAAGCACATTTATTTTGCTGCTACCTTCATTCATGATGTATTTCAAAACTCAGATAACTGACTTTAAACATAGCTAGAGAATATACAAAGACATTAATTTAATATAAAACTTTACTAGCATAATTAAAACAAAAAAATTAAAAATTAAAAACAGCATTTAAATAATCTGTTTTAATTTAGCAGCTACATTTGGTTCATGTACTTAGTCACAACAAGATGTGGTATTTTCTCTACTGCTTCAAGCAAAAAATATCCTAAAGACTTTTGGGAGGTCGACCTCCTGAGCAGCAGAAGCTTAGACTAACTGGGTCTCTGTATTCATGTCTCTCAACCTCTTGTTCCCAACCCCTGCTACTGTAGAAGCTCGAACAGGGTAACCTGCTATGGTAGGATAAAGATGACAGCTTCGCTGAGATGGTAAATGCCCATGGAGCAGAACCTCTGAAACGAGGGCTAATACTGCATTCTCTCATTACTCAGTAATAAGTGTGTGAAAATCCAAGGATTTGAATGCAAAAAAAAGCTGCCTACCAAAAACAAAGGAACTTTGACAATTAAACACGAAAAAACAGTAAGAAAATATTTAGCAAACATAGTTGCACACAAAAATAAAGCCAATACATTTTCCAGCAAATTAGAGCAACTGTGGAAAGTGTAGATCAGAAGGTTGTTTTGTTGCTGGTTTGGGGTTTAAGAAGAAAAGGAAATCTCTCCTTGAGTAACTGAGGGAGTCAGCAACATCAAATATCTTCCTAGAATGTGAGTATCAATTAGAGAAAAAAGACAGAGGGGTAACAATTTCTATCAGAAGAAAGGAAAAGAAAATTATCTTGGATTTAGTTTTCAGAAGAGACGATAAGTAGAGAGAACAGAAAAGAATTACTAGTCTGAACTCAGGTCGATCTTTCTCCAGCAATACCTAGGAACAACATCCTCAGCCGTGCTTTCAAGAGTTTTGTTAAGTAACTAAACCCCTGGATCTTAAAAGACTGCATGAATAAAAATTGCTGTACTAAGTGCTATGTTCTGAGGTTTTTATCATGCTGCTTAAATTCCAAGCATGTGTCAAGACTACCAATATGTCCTGTTTACAACCTTACAATATTTTAATGCCAAAAAAATAAAAAAGAATTAAGCAAGTATCTTTCACACAACTTTCCACCTGCTCTCTCCATAGAGTTTTGGATCAGTAAGAGAAAGGAAAGATGGGTATTTGACTTTAATTTCCTCCATAAACAGTCTGTAACTGGAACATTTGTCAACACCACCTTCAGTAAACAGGTTACCAGGAGCCAGAGTTTGTAAAAGCTTCAGTCTACAAACAGCAACAAGACTGAGTTGTCCTCAGCACCTACTGATCAGGCTTTTCAGATTCAGGAATAAAAGTGTCATGACTCTTAAAGCAGCAAATGGCAAAATAATAAATTATTTAGATTAAAAGGAACTAATACTGGTCCACTTCTTTTAAATAAGGTGGTCTCTTTGACCCTCCTTGTTTTCTATGGATGGAAAATAATTGGATTGCAATGAAAAGGAAGAGGGGTATATTTGTTTTTTTAAAGATAGATCTGTTTTTATCTATCAGTTCTGCTAATCACATTAAAACAGTAGAAACACATTCTTAAAATTTGCAGTACTATGAAAGCAAAGAAAAGAAAGTTGTAAACAAATAAATTACATTTTTTCTGTATTTCTTAAAAGTGCTTTAGAACAAAATTTGAATATGTGCTTCCCAGTACACAGTCTCACAAGAAGGATAGAAGCTGTAAAGTTCTGGTTTGTATTTTTTTAACGCAAAAATTACAGCAGAAGTACATTGCAGCAAAAGGATCAAACAACACTGATGGAAGGTACAGAGAAACACATTCCTATCTTACCAATATTACCATTCTGGGCTGAAACGGGACAATTTTCATGTAATGTTTTCTTTCCATTAAAATGGACTGCCCACTGCCATTTGTGTTGAGTTTTATATTTGGTTATTTTTTTCTCTCTGAAAGTGGCAGTGCCACTAAGCTAAAAGACATTGGTTTTTTCCCTACTTGCTGTTTAGAGTAATTGTTAACAAGCTGCCCTGTGCTACAATCTTTCATCCACCATTTTGTGCTAATGCATCACCTTGTAAATATCACTGTACCATATTCACACACAGTCTCATCAAGTGATGTATGATCTACATTGCATTTTAGATCAATTTTAATATTGGGAAAGCCCAGAAGGTTTGTTCTGAGAGGCAGGATGACTGACTGACTGATCAATTTGTTGACAGCAGCAAAGTGAACCAGCATTACTGGCTTTTAGTCAAACCACATGTAGTTGGGCAAGAGATACAGGATAATCAGTAGTTTTATCTGGGATTAAGCTAGTCAGAAGATCCCCAAATTAGAGAAAGGCTGAAAAATGTGATGGGAACATCTGGGCACCTAGTTTGAGCATCTCTTGCTACAAATAACCAATCAATGTAACTGAATAAGCAAGCAATTAAATCAAACACACAATGAGTCTTTCCCCAAACTAAATAGGGAGGTGTGTAAAGTGTGCTTCTGCGTACACGTGCCTTGATCACCATTAGGTGTATATGTCCCCTTTAGTAAAGCCTTGTTCTTAAAGTGAAGAGGCTGCAAATCAGGCCAATTACACTATTTTATGAACTTTTAACATGTGTGTACATACTTTGCTATCTATAGGCACAGAATTATGAAAATATACTACGCCTGTGTGTCATTCTTTCCCTACAGGATGTCGTTTTGTCTTCTGTTGCTCAAACCACAAATTGTGCAATCTGACTGCAGCACTGACTCCACAGGCAGGGCTGTGGGAGAGGAGGGTGCTCCAATCCATTTGTTGTGTTTACAAGTATTTGCTGGCCAGACAGCAAATTCATTCATGTCCCACCTTGGAAAGCTGTAAGACCTCCTCAGTTCTTGTACTGAAATCTCAGCTGAAATTACACAAAGGGTTTAACAGTATTTCACACTTGCAACATACTATAGAAAAGTGTAAGACAGCACTGCATTATGTTTTTTTTTTAATTAACTGTTTTCTAAGTTCAGAGAGGAAGTTGGTGACAACCACGTCAATTCACATCTCTCAATTCCCACTCAAGTTCCCTATATCTAAAAATATAATGCTTTCCTTTAAAAAAAATACAATGGACACAGTGTTAATGATGCTACTGTGATTACTAAGTATCTGAATAACTCCAGCTGTGTTTCATGTTACACAAACAAGTTCAGCTATTCACTTTAGAATTGAGGAAAACTGTACAAGGTGATAGTCTTGCAAGACACCCTGTGTCTTACTGGTTGACCCTGAGTCAATAGCTTGCACAAACTGCAGTTTATTAAATGTTGTTTGTGAGACCACTACAACTAATCTTTTATGACATGAGAAGCAGACTTTCTCATATATGTACATGTAACTAATATATTTATACATAAAGTATATATAAACCCTCCCCTGAGTTGTCCAATTGTTGTACAGTAAGGGCAGACAGAAGCCCACTGGTCTACATGTTCTGGAGATCTTCCTAGAATTAAAAGACCTCCTAAATATTTTGGTAAATTATCTAACAGGTAGCAATATGAACACCATGATATAATGAAGCTTTACATAGTAATTACATTATTGCACACTAATAGCTGTAATATGTAATAGTTGCAACATGTAATAGATATATAATACACAATATTTGATTTTTTTTTAGCTGATTGGGCTATTTACCTCTGTTTTCAGTAAGATCACAAGCATATACTGTGCCTTTCTTATCACGTGTCAGCTCTTCTTCATATGCACTTTCCATCTGTGGCTGCATATGGATTCTCCAATGAAGTCCCAGCTATTTACGACACACGAAGGATAAAGGAAGCTAAGAAAGGTGATGTCCATTGCAGCTGCCAAGGCTGAACACGAGTCATTTTTATTTAAAGGTAGTGTTAAAACTTCACTTCTTACACCTTAGGATCATGCATGATAGTTGAGTAAAACTTAAGATATTTCTTCTGACAGTACCAGCTTCTCTTTTCAGAGAAAAGTACATGCTTGATGACTTGCTGCTGACAGTCTTATTCCAGTCCCTTCTAAGAGTGGATAATTTCATTAAGTGATTATTGCTTACATACGCAGTTAAGAAGAGAGAAAATATGGACCAACATGCTTTGAGGGTTTTACATATGAACAAAAAGATCTTAGAGTTAATATGACATATGACAAGCAATTAGTCTAACCAGGCCATGACTAGAATTCTACCTTATGAGAGCTTAAAAAACAAACAAAAAAAATAGGCACCAAGCTAAGCAACATTTTCAATAGATACTGGATTTTGTCAAAAGACAGCAAACTAATCACAAATAATGTGATCACAATAATTTTGAAATATAGACTACTTTCTGTAAAGTAAATGTAGGGAAATTAAACTGATGCAACAAATCTAGCCTAGAACAACCTTCTTGAGATTTTAAATATGGGATCCCCCAAGACCATAAACCAAGAGTCAATAAGTGAACAGAGACATGATCAGTAATAATTCCTTTTCCAGTAACTTGTAAAAATAATCCAGACAGACAAGCTTAAGGGAAAAAAAAAAAAACCCAGCCAATAATAGGTCTGATGGAAGCAATTAATTTTAATTTAAAAAAAAAAGAAAAAAGAAAAAAGAAAAAAGAAAAAAGAAAAAAAAAAGGAAAAAAGAAAAAAGAAAAAAAGGTAACAGTAATATTATTCATGCCTTGGAATTATATTAGCTGATCTACTCTAAAGAATATCCTAAAAGTCTATCAACTTCAGCAATACCTGTTAATTTCACTAGAAGGGTAACAAAATTTAATTATTTTCCCCTACTCTGTGGATTCTCAACTCTCATTATCTCTTCCTTGATATTTTATATCTCATATTTCAATTCACTCATATGTCCCCTAACCAGATGTCTAGGAAACTGTTATTTACATCCATGCAGAATCCTTACACAGAAGCTGTATAAAGGATGACTTTAATGAGTCAATGCCAATTCAGAGGTAAAAAAAATCTAATTTCTTTAGCTACTTGCCTAAAATGGTGCATACCTGTTTCTATATGCATAAAATCATAGATAATTTAAAATTTACTTCAGGAACTGCGGGCTTTCTATCTGCCGTGTTCTCAGCTTTTAACAGCAATTTATGAAAAGGAAGGGCACAAGAATCATAGCAGAACTATTACAATTCATAAAGGAAACTAAGTCCTAAGATGATAAGAATCACAGCAAGGTATATAATTAGAGTGGCTGTAACAGCAACATATAAATTAGATAATTATGGATTAAGCAATCCCTTGGGGGATTCTCTCTTGCCCTAGAAAACCTATAACAAGCTCCTTAGATAGAAGGCAATAACTATTAAGTGTTTGAGGGAGAAGTAGGACTATAAGGAAAAACAAAGATAGAAGACACAGCAAGATAAAAATCCTAATTTAAAATGTAAAGATGCCTTTCATTTTTGGTAGTTTATTTTAATACACTTACTGGTCCAGTTTTCCCCCATTAAATCTGCTGACATCTGTAGGCTAAAGAATGCATGTCAGATTATCCAGAAGTGCAAGATCAAATAAACATGAACTGCTTCTTAAGGTGACAGTAGGGAGATACAAAACACCGCAGCGATTACCAGAAATGTAATTTTTGTTGTTGTTGTTGTTTCTTACATCAATGTAATAATCCCAGGTGCCCTGGACACCAGACATACAATAATCTTCATAAATCCTAATTCAAAGCCATACCATCTGTCAAAAATATTTTTAATGTCTCCTAATAGATATGCTACATAATTGCTCTCACAGTAGGGCAAAAATACACGGTTGTACTAATTTGGTTTACCAATGGAATAGCTCATTATTATAAATAACCCCACCACATTACTGGGGTTTCTAGCATTCTTCATATATCAAAACTAATCTTTCCATCCTGCTATTTTCTATAACCTAAAATTCCCAATGAAAGCAGATAAAGATTGAATTATCTGGAAATTGTATGGTAATAATGGAAAAATCACAAGCATAAAAAAATAAAACCGCAGTGTCTCTTTCTATTATGATTGTGTTGCAGTTAAAATTAGCTTTGTATTTCATGGTCACTAATTTACTAATTTAGTCACTAATAACACTAATCTAAGTTCTCAGCCCTGCAGAGCACTAACCATTTTGGACCCAATCCAGAAAAGCACTTAAATGTGTGTGTGACTTTTAGTTCATGAGCCTGAAGCAACTTCGGAGGGATCAGACATGCTTGATTAGGCCCAGAGCACTCATTATCCTGCTGGACAACATGTCCCCCTGGCCAGCACCAAGAGATGACCCTCCCAAACCACTGTCCATACTCTTGGAGATGGAGAGGACACTCCATATGGGATTGCTCAAAGCAGGAGTTTCTATCTGAAGCAGAAGACAAAATATCTGGGCTTAAGTTGGCCTTTTAGAACGCCTCTCCTCCAAGGAGTTTTTAACTACCTGCAATTCCCCTACCATGCATGCGATATCCAAACAGCTGAAAACAACACTGAGGTATGGGCAGGAGTTGCAAGGGGTTCTGTTACACATTCCTAGTTGCAGCAAGACAATCTTGATGTAAACTTTTATTTGTGTATTAGTTTAAATAATTTATACAAGATTATACAAATATACACACTTGACAATTCAGTGGTTGTACAGCAAACAAATCCAATAGTACCTAAGAAAATGGGAAATTTCAAAGATAATGGCCATTACCAAAAAATACCCCAGAAGATAATTTCTTCAAAAGATCAAACTCAACCTCATTTCCCCTTTGAAAATCCATGACCAAAGTATTACTTCATTCTTCCTTAAATCCCATTTCCAAAAGCACTTTTCATGTTCCACAAAGTTTATATCTAATAAGTAGTGAAAAAGCTTATATTTAAAAATAAAAGCACATTTCCAGCAACTAAAATGACAAACTGGTGGATGAACTAAATGCTCTTTTGTTCAGTTCTGCATGACAAATATCAGATGCCATTTTTCAGTAACAACCATATTTTAGCATACTGTTCTATATTTATCAAGAATTTGATTTTTTATACTAACAAGGTTATTATTTCAATTGATGTTCTATGTCTCTATGACATATTGAATATGTAATACAATGTTTTTCCAGTTTCTCTAAATTGGTAAAGTTGTCCCAAAAATTTACAAAAATATACTCACCACTGCAAGGAGGAATATTACTTTCTTAATGGCCAGACTTATGTTAATTTCCTTGATTCACAATTATTCTACCTAATTTGAGAACTTAAGAATTCCTTTGAGTAAATGTGAAGTCCAAATACTGAAATCCAGACTGGATTGCCTAAATACTACAAAGTGCTGGATCTTGATTTAACTGATTCTGTCACAAACCAGTTCATACAAGTGTTTTTGTGACATGTAACTATTTTAATAGAAAGGTGAAAATAAATCTGTTTCATTTTCACTGTAATATCTGCTATTTTATTTTGAAGACTGTGCTTCTTCTCTCTAACTCATAAAATTTAAAATCTATACAAGTTCCTCTTTTCCTGAAATTCCACAGAACGGAACAAACCACTGAGGCTGCAGTAACTGGCAGTTCACCAGCCCCAGCAAGAACATCACACTAAGGGAAGCTACTTTTGTCCAGTAGGTAACTATAACATCAATTAATTATACTGCCCAGATCTGCAGGACTTCAGTTACAAAACACCCTGGCTCAGATGTGCATGGATCTAGAAGTCAGACTGAAACTTTGCAATTGGTTGGAACTAATTCACACTTTCTCATTATCAGAAGGCAAACTACTCATTACTTATGATGAATTTAAGATTTCTGTATAGGACAGAGTTTTAAATTTTAAATTAAAAAAGAAGACTACAGGCCACACACACAGACCTTTCTTGAGATGGAAAAATTGTCACACACACCTCTACTGTACCAAGGGACTTAGCAATAATAAATATTGAAACGGCATTGAAAAGAGACACACAGACATTAGTACCAAGGTAAGATATGGGAAAAAGGGACAAGGTAGGACTAGCAGAAAAAATGAACCACCACAAAAGTACAAAAAGTCCAAGCCAAACATCTTCAGTCACCTTGCAAATGTCTAAAACTCTATGGCAATGGAAAACAGGCTCACACTTGGTACAAGAAACATTTTCAGAGTGCATGGAGAAGAAGATATATGTACATCATATGCAGAGATATTCTGAAAAGCCCTTGCCTGTAAACATGTATCAAATATCAAATAAGCCAAAGAGAAAGAAGTTCAGATTTACAGCCACACAGTAGAGAAACAGAGGGCACATACAATAAAGACAGCCTATTATACTCACACATTTACATGTTACTCACAATGGTAGTTGTGGAAATAGATGTGTGACATTTGTCACCACTACTCACCACATTAATGCTTCTATGCAATTCATTAACTAGCTACAGTTTCATGCATGCACAACTCAAGTATAAAAATAAGATATTCAGCAATACCATACAGCCCAGCCTTCTACTATTTCCTTTTCAAATCCACAGCCGTGGGCTTGATATTATTGCCATCTAATTAATAGCAATGCTGCTTTTATGACAGATGACAATGAAGGCTGAGAGTCATTCAGCCAATGGAAGATGTGAATGTGGTGAAACCCTCTTCTGCAGGACATTCATGCTTCTTAAATGAACTGCTATGGAAGTTTCATCATGTGTGCATAAAGAGAGAGTCTCCTACCTGTGGAGGCTGACTGTACATCGGTCTGGTCTCCGGAAATGAAGTTTTATCCTTTGAGTTCCTACTTTGATCATCAGCTGTGTCACCTACCAGAGTAAAAAAAAAAAAAAAATCAACGACCTCTTAAATCACTGAAATCCTACATATTTTACAAAGAGTAAGAAAACCTCTTCAGTTTTCCTAAAATCAAATTATATCCTGAGAAAGGGGAAACCTGTTTCCACATTTGTATTTACAATTTTGAACATAACAGAAAATGAGAGAACTGAAAAATTTTGAATATAAACAGAAAAAGGTTGAGAAGTGATCTGCAAAACCCAGGACCAAATCTGTATCAGTTACTTAAACAAAAAAATTCTTGGGGAAAAAAGAGAGAAAAGAAAAAAGCAGGACCCCTATTTTTGCATACTTTGAGACCATTAAGTTCTAATAATTAGCAAAGGATACATGGCAGTGTGACTGTGTAGTGCAGAGGAGATATCAGGTGCACATCCATCACATCCCAATCCAATGCCAGGCTAGAAGCACTGTTACTCTAACCTCATTCATAGCCTCATTTCCACACAGTTGATATCTGTGCATGAATGCAGAAAGAGAGACAAAGCATTCTGAGAAATGGCTTGGTTTTGACTGTATGGGGACAAAGGCTGCTTGGCAGGCAGGGCACTAATCTCCTCCCATTGCATACACGGGGCTACCTCTGCGCAGGATTTTACTGAGTGTATCCCAAAAGCTGCAGCTGGTACTGATCTAAAGATGGGCAGATTACAGCAAGAATCTAGAGACAAGATTATTTTCACATCTATTTTTTAAAAGGTACATTACCAATTTTATTAAAAAGGTAGAGGTAGTAAAAAATCCCCCAAAATCAGAATTTGTTTCTCAGATGTTGCAAAACAAACATCCACCTATCCTATCGTCTCCAATTTTCTTTCTCAATGGAAAACTGTACCAGAAGTTGTAAAGATTTTGCAGATTATCTCCTTCTGCTGTTAGTATCAGTCAATAAATAGTTTGTAAGAGCAGACAACTGAAAAAGATTAAAGATTTAGTTACATAATTTTGGTTTTACTTTTATGTGAATTCATACTGCTTTCTGTAATGGCGTATTTTGGAAGCCCGTATCTTTAAAGAGTCCTGCAGCAACAACTCAAAATGAAAGGGTTCAAGTTACTGTAGTTTAACTTCTTTGCTAAACCAGTGTCCTGGCTCCCCTGGTCCATTTTCTCCAGAGGTTTACTTAGAGCCAGTGCACCAGGCAGAAGCCTCTGGAAAGAGCAGTCAGCTTCTGCCCGTGCCCAGGCAGGCTGAAATGCCAGTGACACCCAGGTTCATGCATGTTTGCTCCATACGGTCACGGCCCCTCAGGTCTGACTGGTCAGATCCCTCAAGTACAATGCAATATTTGGTAATTTTTTTTTATTAAAACAAGCACTAATATCTAGGTTTTGTGTCTGCTTTTAATACCCAAGTATTATTCCTAGCATTGTATGCAGAGAATCATCATCTTTGTCACAGGTCTTTGATGCCTATTAATTTCATTAATGTCTACACTTTCCAAGATCTTTTCTGGAGTTGAAAGATGCTTCTCAGTAAACTAGTAATTCTCTACATAAAATACTCCAGAGCATTTGTATTCACAAGAGCTATTTAAAAAAAAATTAATAAAGGGTGTGGGAGAACAAAGGAAATGGAGATTCAGTTAATCTTCCATTCCACTCGCAGTACCTTGAAGAACACAATTTGTAAGAACCTCTAACATAATGAGCTAAGCAACAGTCATGAAAATCACGACTGTTAAACAATTAGTTTACATTGGTAATGAAGTAGAGGCCTACAAACAAAAATTATTACAAATCTTGTAAATGCACCCTGCCTCAGGGAGGTGTAAAAATGGTTAACAGATACATGAAGAGGGCATTAAGGCATATTATTGGTACACTTGCTGTGGATGAGACTGCAAACGCTTAAATTGCACCCAATTTAGGCTAGATCAGTTTCTCCAAGAGTAAGGCTACTAAAGCACTTTGAACAATCTAACAAAGTGGTTTCCCTTAAGAGTGGTTAATCTCCAAAGGACTTCAGAGATAGGCTGAAGAAACATCTGTTGTGAATGGTTTCAATCATGCCAAGCCAAGGAAGATGAATGACCTTTTTGTGTTCCCTTCTAGTCCTACATTCCCTGATCAGTGCAAGAGAAAAGACTCCACAGGATACCCCTTCCCAACATCAGGGAGCTTAGCTGTCTGATGAAGACTTTTGTGAAGGTGCTAGGAGACTGCAGTGAGTTGGACAACGACTCACCACGGGTGTAAGGGCAGAGCTGTGCGGGCAGTCAGTACCAACGGGACATACTGGGTGAAGTTAAGCATTTGCAACACAGGAACCAATGTTCCACTCCTTGTCTTTACAAACCATTCCTGAGAAAGCATTCGGAAGTTTTTATATTTAAAAAAACACTAAGAAAATACAATTTATGTGTGTTAATGCTATCTAGAATATATTTTTCCTCTGCAATTAGTTTTCCTTAAGATGAAGAGTCTTGGTTTGTAATCAGGACCTAAAGGTCAAAAATGATCACAAGAAAGAAAGGAAGAATAAGAACGACTCATTTAGAGAGAAATAATTTTTTTTTACTTAGAATTTTGTCATCCAGCTCCCAAAATTCCCAAGCTGTTAAGGAAGCCAAATATAGGAATAACTGTGGTGTTTCACAATTCAAACTGCCTTGGTGAAACTGTACTTCAATGCAGAGTTTTTCTTTGTTAAAAAAAAAAAATTAAAATGGAGAAACCCCGATATCTTGCCAAATTTTCAGGCATATGGTCCTGCAAGGATGAGCCATGACTCCTGGTACAGACTTTTATGATTTGTGTTAATGGAGTTAAAACAGTGATAGGCAGCTGCCAAAGACACTAAACTGTCTAAGACATCAAGCAAGATGGAACAGTTTTCCACATAATTGGTATTTTCAGTGTACTTCTTTCACTGGTTCCTATCTCAGATATTCAAACAGATTAGTCATCCTTATTTCTACTAGCCCAAATAATTAATTAACTGTGACACACCTCATCAGCTCTATCAATTCCCAGCCCTATCTAGCTTGCTGTAGCTGACTTACCATGTTTAGCCACTCACTTGTTTGGGTTTTTTTTCTGTTCATCTTGCCTTGGTTTCCAATTGACCTACAGTCTAATCTCTTTCCTTAACTGGAAGTCATAGTTTGTCTTTCCTCTTCAGGCTCAGCCTTTAAAATGCTTCCCTCTGGTCTGGGTTTTCCTCTTCTCTGCAACCTTGTGATCTCCTCTTCCTACCCACCTCCCACCATGTGAGGAAGGGGGATGATGCCAAACACCAAACAGACATGAGAGCACAGAGCTTTGGGTGCAGGAACTGTGTGGGTTCTTTTGAGTACTTCAAACATTCTGGTTGATAGCTTTTGACTGGGAAAAAACCAAACCACCCCTCCTCTCCAAACACTGGGAGAAAAGCCCCCCAAACAAACCCAAGTAAGTTCTCTTACACAATCTTGATTTTAATAGGTATTCAATCATATTTTTGCCAACTGAAATCTGGCTCTGAAGAAAGATCACAAATACATGACCTTAGTGGAAAGGGCCCCCATAAAGTCTTTCATAAGAACTGAAATTCATCAGAACTGCAAATATGTTCATAGATAAGGGCAGAAGGACCACGGTAATCATCTAGCCTAAAATCCTGTAAAAATATTAGCCATAAGATTTCTTGAATTAATTTGTTTGAACTAGAGCAACTTTAAAGCTGTATTTTAATCAGGAAATAAAAGAATAAATTATTTATTTTAAAAAAACCACTTAGATTCTGGTTCATATATTACTTGGTTTAAGCATTGTGCAAATTTCAGTCATAAAACTCCTCTAGAAAATAAATCTAAGTCATATATCAAAAAATTATGTATTCTCTTAAAGTCTGTAAGAATTAGAAATTAAGGGCACTTCATGCAATGTAATATGGTTTAAGTATCAGCAGCACAGTCTGTAATATGCAGCACATTACTAGGAAAATTTATCAGGAAAAAAATAATCATGCTCATTGCTGTGAAATATTCCCTTCCTTACCAATGGGAAAATACTTAAAGTTTGAGAAGAAAGTAGTAAGAGTATTTATCCTACTGTCCAGATAAGCTTGTATTACAGGTCCTCAGTCTTGGGAGGCTGTTTTTAAGTTATATTAAGCCTTTTCCAGGCCCAAATAATCAGTGTTGCACTGAAAGGTCAGACATACGTTTCTCCTTTCATTAAGCTGATGCTGGATTTATATCAACGTTCTCCAAGTTCCACTGGTATCTTTTTCCAAGAACTGCAGCCAGGTGTTCCACAGGAAAGAAATACCTAGTCCAGTCCTCAGTATGTACTATGTATATCCACCCTCAGAACTCAGTTTTTGGTGTCTTCAGGAATCTGCAATTCAGCTGCCTATCTGGACCTCAGTGAACTCTCATATAGAAAGGTTCACCCACAAGATTGGCTTCTACTCAACAAGGAAGTGGTGTTTCTATTTATACTCTTTCCTCTTCCAGCATTTTGTTAACCTCAAGCTGTATAGTCTCTTGATCAACAGACAGCATTTAAAAGCCTAGCCCACCCTCAGTTTAATAAATCAAAACCAATTGTAAATGTATTTTAGAGTCTTCTGTAATGTAGACTGCCATTTGTCCTGGTCTGTGGAAATTTACTGTGAGAGGCTGAAGCACGTACAACACAGCAAGCAGTAACCAGCTACCAAATACGTGGATTTTCAAATGTCACCTTCAGCTTCAAAGGGAACAGAGCTATTTTCCACTATACCTTAGTTAGTTACTTAACTCTTTGTTGCCTGTGATTAACTTCTATATCCTGCACAGAGATGGCAAGAACAAAGAATATTCTGGCTTCTACTTGGTAGCAAGAAGACAAAAAGTTTTAAGAGAGGATTAGTAAGATCTGAAAACAGGAGAGATTGACTCTGTGGAAGCATCAATCTTTACTACAGTTTCTTTTCCCTCTTTCTTACTCATAAATCTTTCCCACTCTCCCTGAGATAAGGAAGAAAGGTCAGACACAGCAATTTTAAGTTACCCTGCTCCAGGATTAACTAGCAGAACTTCAGGCTTCAGTCCATCAATACTGACACAGCTTTCAATCTCAGGAGGTATTTGAGAAGTACTGTAATTCCCTCTGAATGTCTGCTTCTTGGGAGTCCCTATGATCACACTTCCAGGCAAAGGGGTTTGATAGCACCACTTTTTCAAGTCCTGCTCTCCTCCTAGCCTCCAGGTCTTCCAGCAGGGATGAAAAGGGTTTCTGCTCACTCTCTTCCAGCCATGCTTGCTTCTCCAGCACTCACTTCCAGGGTCTCACAGCTTCCACTCACCAGCCAGTTTCTACCCAGTGAGTGAGCTGGGGACTGCACTGGGGTGGTCCCAGGGAACCTTGATGGCAGTACCCCAAACATAGAATTGTGCTGATTTTATGGGATCAAGACAACTAACAGAAGACAGGGAAGACAGAGGGAAGACCCTCAGAAATCTTTGCTAATGAGCACAGAAGCACTGATTGGTTTGGGTTGGAAATGAACTTTGAAAATCATCTATTCCACCCACTCTAAATGGATTTTATACAATAAGCTGTAAGTAATGTAACACTTTCCACTGGTGATCAACATATCATTCAGTGATCCATCTGAATCAAATAAGGCACTGGCCAGTGCTGTCCTCTCCAATGGCACAGATGGGACACTGATGAACAGTTGGTTCCTCCATTTTCTTAGAAGTGGGACAATCATTCTGTCTAGTATTAGTGCTATGAAACTACATATTAATCTTCATTATCTTCCACATGTACATGGCCAAGACATAACAGCCTTATAAGAATATATATAGTTGGCAAAACAATGAAGTCATTCTAGTTTCAGGTCACCTCATCCTGGTTTCATATTAAAGCTTTTCATATCAACAGCAGTTTCATTTCAACAAGCTAATAATATCCCCTAAAAAACCCAATATATCAGCAGAAAGATTCTCCACAGCTGCAACTTCCAACAAAACAAGAATTTAAGAGTTTACGGTGCATAAGGGTGAGTGAGAAGGAAGTCTGTGTAAGACCATGCTAAGACAGAGGTCTGGTAAGTGTTTGGCAGGCTTACATTGAGTTTCAGTAGTGTAGTAAGAGGTCCTACAAATAAATCTTTGATTGGGAGTAGAACTTAAACAGTATCTTCTTTAATTCTCCAGATGAACCATGAGAAAAATCTATACAAACCCAGCAATGAGAATCCTGAAACTGATTTCTTCACACTTGTAAAAGGCAGGGGGGAAACTGTAACAAGGTAAACATTACCCTGAATGGTTTTGCATTTGCAGACATGAAGCAACAAAGTTCAGTCCTTTCCCAATAAAGAATAATAGCAAATCCAGCTACAGCACATGCCATTGAAGATTATGGGAGTGGCACTCCACATTGCCTCCTAGTCTGATTTTGGTATCCCATCCTTCTGCAGGCAATCTTAATGTAGAGCCTCCATTTTCCTAAACAATTCTGTCAGGGTCTTCTCAACCTGCGTCCCACTATGAAGATCAGTATAAAACCACAGATTAGAAACTTCCCTATGAAAAATTTTGTTTCCCCAAACAAAAACTTTTCAGAAGATAGCCATAGAAAAACAATATAAGAGGATTAGAGGGTCCTGTAAAGCTTCTGTATCTCAGATCTACATACTTTTAAGTTTGCAAAAAGTGCTTTATTTCTGCGCTTTTCTATACTTCCAACTTCTTAAAAGTTTCACTTCTTTCAAAGCTTTCCTGAATCCTAAAACAAAGGACCCTTAGTGTTTAGATCTAACTCCCTCTCCAACCACTTCACTGAGGCTAAATCATTCCAGATCCTCAGACCTGCATTGCAAAAGCTCTCTTTTAAGAGGTGCTCAACTCTTTCAGAAAGCTGATGAATTCAAAGTCAAAGTTTTGTAGCAAAATTTTGGCTGGAAGGAATCCTGGAGATCACACCAGTCCAGCCTCCAGTTCAGCACAGGGCTAACTTCAAAGGGAAAGAAATTACGTACCTCAGGTTGTTTGGCTGAATTTTGAGGCTCCAAAGAAGGAGATTCCTCAGCATCTCTCATCTCTCAGTTATATCTATCCTTCTACTGTTTGCAACCTCCAGGTTCACAGTCACATTCAAAGCAAGCTGAGGAATTAATGTGTCCATGAGCCACAATCGCCATGATGAAATGTTATTTTACTTTGGCTTTAAGTTGTGAGACTTTCATGTCAAGCATAAAAAAAATGCCAGGAATTAATTTAATTCTGATTTTCTCGTCTGATGCATCCATGCAATACTTTTCATCCCTTTTATGTGCATGCCAGCCTTGCTCAGTAGCCCACCACAACACTGAACTCCCCACCACAAAGTATCTTTCCAGAATCTCATTTTCCCATTCTGCTATTAGGAAATTCTGTTCTAGAGTTCATTACCTTAGATGCTGCCACACCTTTCTTATCAAGTTGTGTTATCAGAGTGAGTGAGTGATGAGTCTTACGAGCTACTCAATACAACCTCAGGACTGAAGCATCAACAATACAGATCCAAGTAAGGGCTTATGACATGTTCAGTCATTTTATAAGGAAAAAGTTGAAAGAAAAAGCTAAACAAGAGCAATGTACATCCTCTAAGCCTTCCGACCCAAAATTTGTGCTTATCTCTGTGTGTGTGTGTGCCAGTGCCTCAGGGAAACCTCAAAACTATTCACTGCTCTTCCAATGTTCAAGTGATACTGTGTGGATAAGACCCCAGCATAACTATTGTATGTTGATATTTATCATAAATATTGGCCCTAAAAAAAAAAATCTGCAAATCTGCCTAGAAGGCATAGATCAGATGCCATAGGCCAGTCTCTTCATGCTTCAGTCACAGTTCTTGACGTTCCTAGAGAACTTCTAAATCTTCCTGTTACTCACTTCATTTGTCAGTTTAGCTAACACTCCTCTTCACATCAAAACAAATGTAACCTTCCAAGGCGAAGTGAATCACACTTTTCTGGGGAAGCAAACAATTTAATCTTTCTTGAAAAGTTTTATAAATTGATTTGCCTTATCTTTATTTTATACATAATCACTCAGTGATACCTGATTGTCACAGTCATCTAGACCAGCCCAATCAACGCACAGAACAAGTACATTGTTCTAAAAATGGGAATATATCAGAAAGTCCCTTAAAGTTTTAGATATTTAGAACAGTTTAATGTTAATTCATATAATCTCTACTTCACTCTCAAATCTGGCTCCTGGTAGTGGAAGATGTCTACACTTCACATAATCCAACTTTGCTGTATCAATAGGCTGGTATGCAACAAGTGCAAAAGAAGCCTGAGTTTGCAAGCATCATTTTCTTCCAGGATTACAATCTCCCACTAGATCCTATTTGCTTTTCCAAGGGACAGAGATAAAGACAACATTGTTTCCCTTTATTTGTTCTGTTTCTCTTGCCTAACTTTCCCTTGTTTACCTCTGAGAGAATGTGACAGTCACGATCTTCACAATCCTTCCTGAGTTTTCTTATTTTGCTTGAGAGCATGATAAAAAGTTTAATCTCAAAACAATAGGAGTCTTTACCTCTTCAGTTCCTGATGAATGGCAAAAGGCTTTGGGGAAACATCAGCAATAACAACAAACTCAGAGGAAGACAATAGTACAGCTCACACAGAGTACTACTGGCAAGCAAGCTCCCCTTTGACACGTTTCAGCAGCATCATTTCCATGTCACTAGTTAATCCAACCTATAAAACCTATCTCAGATTACAGGCTCAGTTGTTTTCCAAAGGTAAATATGTATTACAATATTCCACTTTCCACTATGAAATTAACATTATTTCAGTATCCTCACTTAACTGTGACATTAGAACGCCCTTCCTCCTGTTTCATTCATGATGTGGTTCTAAAGGCAATCCTGTCCAGAAAGCAAACAGCACACACTGGAGCCCATTTTGATGAGGACAGAGATTTTCCTAGCACTTAAAAACCTGCTGCGTGGTCTGCCTGTTCAGTGTCTTGGTTACACTGTGTAACTTGCATTTCAGTAGGTCCAACATGCATTAAAATTATTTGCCTGTCAAAAACTGAGGTGCAGATAGCCTGATATTTGCATATAAAGCTTGCTACATAAATGCAAATTATGTTAGAAAACAAACAATGCAAATTTAAGCCGGTTTCCTATGGAATTAGATTTACATGACCAATCTTCTTTTCATAGGAAAATGTTGTCAAATGTGGTTGAAACTGGCACAGATATAGAAGATTTGGAGATATTTAGAATTTACAGAATATAACCATTTGCAGCTGGGTAGTAAAAAGAGACTAGGAGTAATGCCCCGGCTGAAGGAAAAGCCCATTGCCCTGTTATTATCCTTGGCCGGCTTGATCAATTGGCAAATACTGCTGTGGCTGGTCACTGGGAATGAAGGGAAGGCAAAGGAGGCCACTGTAATAATACAGGGCTGTTCTAGCAGAGTAGAAGGACTAAGAAATCCTCAAGGAGATCCTTGATAAACTATTCCAGGGGACGCTGTATTTTAGTGTCTTGATAGCATTTCAGGTATTTGAAACAAGAACTACTTTTTTATAAAGAGGAGGAGGGGAAAAATCCCACCTAAAAATTTGCAAATTGATCATTCAGTTGACTCATATTAGGGCCATTTATATCTTTGTCCCACAAAGCACTGAGATGAACCCATGATCACATAGAACCTCATCCCAAAAACCAGCCTTCAAGTGAGCAGCTGCCTACAACATTCATGTTAGTTATTAACTTTTTGCCATGTCTTCTAGAAACTCTGAAAATACTTCCTGGGAGAATTGATAACAGGACAGAACACTCATTTAAGGTAACTTTTATGTAGCATGGTTATGAGAAATCTCCAAAGTAACAATCATTTCATACCCAAGGGCTACTGTCCTCTCAGAGGCATGGAAACCCCACTAATTCTGAAACAAAGTTAAGCAGAATTAATTAAAAACATAAAGACGACACACAAAGTTATATAGATACCCTGAAATACACCTATGTCTGCATGGCATACAGACACAATACAACTGATGCAGAAAGTTAAATCACAGTACCTAAAATACTATTAGAAGGCTTACAAATGCTGTGGTTCAAAAATATTCCCTCCTCACTGTTTTTTTTGGAAGATATTTTCTAGACAGCAGCCTGGAAATCTTATGTCACTGTGACTATAATGTCAATTCTGAGCAGAAAACCTTATGGTACATCCACGGCTGCTTTTGCATTTCTGAAACATGCTTGCAGACTATTTCTGAAGAACATGGGAGTTTTTCTCTAGAAAGTATAAATTCTCTGCATTTTTTGTAATGACAAGCACAACTTTACAAACATACCTAAAATTGGTACAAAGAGGCTTTGAGTATTTTTTAAAATGAAAACCTACATCCAAAAGCAATCTCAACAGATTATTCAATAACAAAGTATCTCTGCTTCTATAACTCCTTGAAAAATTACTTTTGACTTACACTGTTAATTCCGTTATATTATTACCATCTTCTGATCTCAGACCTACAAAGGGATCTAAAACTAATCAACCAAGTCTCCTCATAAACTAAAACATAAATCCATTTAACATGTCCTCAGAAAGGACAAAAACCTGCATAGAAGCTGAATTTTGGATCATACTTCTGTCATGAATATCCAGCTCCACACTGATGATTAAAGGACTACCTAATTTTATTTATTTAGAGCACATAGGTCAATAATGTGGATTAACTAGGATTAAAGTGTTATTTTCTGATTATTTTTGTGCTTTAAGCTGGTTTAGTATTTCTAGGAACTTTATTCTAAAGCCAGCTTTGTAGAAGAAACTACACCACGGAACTTCTGGATTACTCCTGACTTGTATGTAAACAAAATGGAAATGTTCATTTCAACGTATTACTGCTAGACTCCTTGGTTTTAAAGCAAACAAAACTTAAACAAACCTCTGAAAACAACCCAAAATTTAAAGTATTAAATATTCACAGATTTTTAGTATGTCTGGCTTCATTACTTTAAAACCTTTCTAACTATTCAACTGTATTTTTGCATCACACAAACATAGTAGTACAAATCTGTTAGGAGAAAAAATTCATTATCAGCACAAAAAAGAACTAGAAAAATTCTTTAGAAGTATCCAAAAAGCAGGACAGAAGTCATTTTTGGAAGAAGAAACAGAGATGAAAAAAAATTCCTCAACAGAGGAATTTGCTTTACAAACCACATTAAAATATCCATTTACAAAGATACAAGAGCAACAGATGTAAAAGTCCAGCTGATAAGTTTTTGGCTGTATTGTTCAGTGAAATCCCCAAATGTTTGCATGTACACCAAAAAGTGACATTAACACTGCCCACAAAGTGAAGAGAAAAAATTGTAATTGTGCAGTACTTGAATAATTAATTTTAAAGAAAAATCTGCCAGGACTTTGTACCATATTCTTTCTACATGTGGAGAAAATGAGGAAAGGTCAGAGCAGCTGTAAGTTTTATCATCAGCTGTTCATGGTGTGAAACTGAGGGCTACAAATGCTTAAGTTATGCCTACACTGTAAATCAGTGCCTTCCCTAAACTCTGCATTGAAATGGAATTTTCCAGCTGAATATTAAACATTTCAATTTGTAAAAAAAGCAAAGCCAAAACCCACATAGGATCAAGCCAGCTTCAAGAGCCCAAAGGCAGATGGGCAGTTTTCAAAACAGAGCATTTCTTTTTTCCTGAGATGGCAAGCACCCACCCACTTCTGCAGAGACCCTGGGGAGCTGAAGGGGTGAGCCATGGTGGATTTAAACTCTGCAGCCAAGGTTTCAGTGGAACTCCAGGCTTACAGGCACATAAGATCCATGGTGATGTGTAAACTACATTAACGGGGCTACCAGATCTTCTGATTAAAACTTCACAATGTTCAAAGATTAAGATCCACACTTTGGCTCCAGCTTTCAAGCTTGCAACACTCAGTAGACTGGAAGTACAACGGTTTCTGAGTCCCTCCAAATGCAACAGGCAAATTGTCCCAGAAACTAAAGTTCAAAGTTTTCCAGGTTCTGTGGCTCCTTATCCACTTGCTCAACTTCAAGTTCCCAGACAGGTCCGCCCCGCACATGTAACTTTTCTGCAGAACTTTTTCATGCAATAACACGATTAGAATAGAATAGGTATCTGTTTCAAAACACAGCACATTGAAAACAGACAAGGCCACCCTACAAAAACAAACTGGGTAGAGCTGGTAACTCCCTTCTGGCTACTATTTGAAGAACTGTCAGTCAACCTGTAGTGTGAACATTATTACCTAAGGGTGAGCTTTCACAATATGGCTGAGTCAGGCTAACAGCTCAGTGCTGCCAAAAGGAGCAGTCCTGCCTCTCCTCTCAGCATGAGTGCTCCTGCTCTTTCCTTTGTGCTGGCCCCTCAAATTCTCCCAAGTGCTTGTGATCCACCTGAGCTCACTGAACTGGCTAACAAAAAGATAAATACATATTCTCTATGTTGCTGGGTTAGTTTTCTGCTAGTTTTGTGAGCTAAATCAGAGACATCAAATGAGCTGGCAGAGCTGGCACACAGGTGATGGAAAGTAATCCTGCTTCCAGGAGCAAGAAGCAGGGTGACCCTTTCTTCAGACAGTTAAGCTGCCCTGCAGAAGCATACCCTATCATACAATCAGTCTTGCTTTCCACCATGAAAAAGCAGGAGGCAATATTTCAGATCTAAACGTAGTCTTCTCTCCAGACATAAGACAAATCAACATAGAAAGTTTCAAAGGTGTGCTAGACCTCACAAATCAAAAACATGAAGAAGTTCTGAAACATAGGGAAAAAAATCCAAACAAGTTATTATATTAGGAAATGCTCATTTTTGTTATTACCAGTAGGCTGTAGGAAACTAAAGATTAATACAAATTGCTAGTTTTCTTCCTTTTCTTCCTAAGGGTTCAACAGTGCAACTTGCTGTCTTTTGCTTTCTCCTCATAAAAAAGTTGCATTCATTTTCACTCCATCAGCCCCAGGAAATCAGACAAGTGAGCACTTACTACACAATACTGCACTGCTGTGTTGCAAACTCTGAGAATGCAAACAGTATTAGTCTGGATGACAGCTCTTTTGAGATTTCCATAGACAGGGTTGAAAAAATACCATGGATAAAGTAATTTTATGAAAAATCTAAAATCTGGCTTAGTCAATGCAAAGAATCCATCCAAGTATTTTAATTTCTTGCAGGTATTAAAAAAGTAGGTGAGGTCATACAATTTTTGTAAATTCTGTTGAAGATGCACTGATCTGAACCCTGAATATGAGGAATTTTGTGAAGATGAGACCTGAAACAGTCATATTGATATTCTTTCCCATTCCTAGCCATGCTCCTTATCACCTCCTGCTTGAACGCAGTACTCAAGAGAAAAGGACAGACCAACAATGTCACCCTCATGTCTCCCTACAAAACAAGCCAATGAACCAACCCATCCTATGCACAAAGGGCTGTGTTACCACGTACTGATTCAACTGGCTGCAAATTGGCAGATGAAATTCTAGGTCACAAAGTCCTATGCTCCTGTATCTGATAGGCAGCTGCTATTGTACATTAATGATTTTTCACAAAACAAGAGAGAATTAAGTTTCCATGATGCAGTTATGGCTTTATCTGTGCTCTACTCAGGAACATATCCTATATTCAAATCATGCAGTAATTTGCCCACAATCATCATGCAGCCTGACATGTAGGGAAAAAAAAAAAAAAAAGTAGAAGGAAAAAAAATCCAGGGCTATTAACAACATGGCACCCTTTTCTTCCCCAAAGACACAGCTTTTCTCTGATTTCTTATCTTTTATATCTCCTTCATAACTCCTTTAGGGTGAAGACAACAGATTCAGTGTCTGGAGTTTTACACACACAAACACTGCAAGAGGGCAGAAAATGCACATAGATGCCAAATGCTGTCAAAATTTGTGATCTGTCCTTCCTCTCCTCGCTGAGCTGTTTGCTCCTGCCATTCCCCTCATCCATTCTGAGGGTAGCCTGGCTCCTTAGGGTGTGCATTCTTCTCTCTAAACCACAGGAACCATAGCTGCTGGCTAAATTTGCTCACATCTTAGTCCTGGTTCCAGACCTGGCTCCCTATCAGATTATCTGGGGACAAGACACTCAGAGCCAACTGTGCAGCACCAATAACCAAGGATGCATTTCCAGTTTTACCTCCCACTTCTGTCTTCCCTCTTGCCATACCAGCTCCATCATTGAAGCCTTTCGAACCGATTCACCTTACTAGAACAGCATAACACTAACCCAGAAGTAAGGTCACAAAATTGCAGGAAAATGAAATGGCAAAAGAATAGAGTCTGAAGCAGGACAAGGGGACTGGCCCTCCTTCAGGGTGACAGAAGACCAGCCCAGCTACACACAGAGCTAGCCTAAGACAGAGTGATTTTCTCAACAGAGCAACTATTTTTGCATGCAATATGATCAGTCATGTTTAATCGTTGCCTGAATAAAGGTGACGTTGTGTGAGACCATGAGAGCTCATCTAATCACTCACCACCACTAAGAAAGGGAATTTCTGCTCCCCTCACTCAAAGGCCCTTGCCCTGCCCTGGCTCTGACAAAAAAAAAAAAAATGAACTTTCTGCTTATTAACCCATCTTTTTCTGGGAATTGAGCCAATTGACAAAGTCCAACAAACACCAGAGCAGGAGCAAAGTAAGATTCACTGAAACAGAGGAAAGTAGCACCTTTGCTTTTGGGTGGTGGTGAGCTGATAAAATCTAGATTTATCCTCACTTGCAAAACCACTACTGGCCAAAAAACTCTTAAATGACTAAGATCAGAAACAGGAGAGGACAACATACAGGATTTTGTCTTTGAGATATCCCACACTATTTAACTTTAAAACTTTGTGGTCAGAAAAAAACTCCTTTGTGTTTCTGTTCTGCCCCAAAGGGATTAAATAGGAACAAAGGCCTGAAAAACAACCAGTCTCAAACTTTCTAAGCAACTTAGAGGTTAAAAGACTGTGCCTGTTGCTTGTCAAAACGTAGGTGTAGCATACAAATGCAGAGAATGTTTTGGGGATAACTTATTGTGAAAGGGGAATAGCTGCAACATAGATCTCTAATTTAGGAGATCAGACTCCCCACAAAGGTATTGCTAACAGGCTTTCCCAAAAGGTGCCCAGGAGGCACCTATGTTAAACACCTGCTCTGTATGCAGGGAAGTATCTTTCCATCCAGTGAGTAAATTGGAAGAATTGGTCTCAGATGAAGACATTTCAAGTCAAACACTCATATAAACAACCTAATCCATGATTTCTACACCAACCTCCAACACAAAGCGTACACTAGACCGAGGCAGCTCTTCTGAAAGGTTGCCATCAGAAGAAAAGCTCCGCTACAATAGGAAGTTTCAGATATGGGATGTGAGCGTGTCTCTAAGATTACCCCAGCAACTACAGAGATTTGGGAAGGAAGAAAAAACTGTGGCACCTCTTGAAAGAAGGTCCAAGAGAAGTATTCTGTCTTGCTGGAATTTGTTTCTAAATTAATAAAAAACATTGTAAAAATTAACTGGACTACAAGTGTATCCTGAAGGATAATATCTTTTTCCCTACCTGCTTCTATATCAATTTACAGTTGCAGTTGTAATCAAAAATAATAAAAATACAATACATCTTTGAATTAGTGTATCCATATTACTGTCCCAGAATTCCAAATTAAAAGTTCAGGACAGACCACAGAAACATTACCACTGTATAAATACTCAGTCAAACCTTTTCAAAACTTTGTCACAAGAGTTCTGGCATTTAAGAAAGGGGCTCTCAGTTGCACAGACATGCCTGTAATTACTTTCTTTCACCATCTCACTTCTAATGCTTGGGTGTCAGGTGAGTATATCCAAAGCTCAAATCCCTAGCAGCACACCAGAGAATGGAGTTCAGAAAATAACCTTTTGATCTATCATGTGTGAGCTTAAAACATCCCCACCATTGCTCCCAGTGCTCTCAGGGGTCCAGTACGAAAACAGGATTATTTCTGATCTCAGCCCACATGGCAAGGATTTATCTACCTGTATTAGCCTGAGACCAGGCTGTTCTCCTCTGAGGTCTGTGTTACCTACAATCTTCATAGCTTGCTTCCCACAAAACCAAGTGTAATTTGTGCTAATCAGTGCTAAGTGAACCAGAAATGAGAGAATGGCAGGGATCCAGCTGACTCATTAATACCAGTGTAACGGATTAACCCTTTTACATTGTCTTCCCGCCCCCCCCAATTAGTCAGCATCAAAGAAGTCTGAGACTGCACACACTGGAAACATAAAATGGGACAAAGTGTTTGAAAACAAAGGAGGACATCTAGGAGCAACATCATATTCTGCCACAAGGCCCCTTATTTTCATATTACTTAGGAATAGGGATTTTTTTAAAGTTAAGCTAAGCTTTATTTTAAAAGCAGCAAGGAAATGAAATAGCCTGTCTGAAGAAAGTGAAACATTCTGATATGTATAATAAATCCATAACAAATTTGTCATGTAAATGAAAAGTGTATAGTTCAGCATGAAACATACAACTACGCAGTCCGAGTTCAAAACAGTTATTAACTGTGACTATAAAATTACTACAAAATGTTTAAACTTTTTTTTTTTTAACATATGGGCAGCACTTTTTGATTTGTGATGCGAAACAAGGTATTTTTGACTTAGTCAAACTGCTGTTTAGAAAAATCCCTTCTAAAACAAACTGTCAGTCTGAGGTTTTACATTATACAAGACGGAACACTTATTTTCACAATACTTACCTGCTCAAACAAGTTTTTCTAAACGTGTAACTGCCACCAAAGATTAATGACTCCTCTATGTGCCTCCAGTAGCCTCCTATTCCATTTGATAAAATACAAGCATTTTTATTTCTTATAATAAGCATCTGTATGAATGTGTGACATGCATACCTGCATTCTGACAAACAACACATCCCAGACAAATTTAAGAAAGAGACCTCAACTACATTTGCAATGATGTTTTCGAAAAATTATGGCATTTCTCACTATGCAGTTATAGACACACTTCACCAAAACTCAGATTACTGTACTGTGTAACTTGAATGCTAATGCTGAAGATTGAAACCCTGGTTTATGCAATATATGCAAGAACATCACTATACATAAAATGTTTCATCATGTAGTAAATTCTTGCCCGTATAAAAGCTTCTCATCCTTTAAAAAATTCAGTTACAGTTTAGTGAATATGCTGCTTTTAAGACATCCATCCAGCATTTATATTTGCTTCACACAGTCTGTCTCAATTATACTACAGCTGTCTCTCAGGGCAGAGCTGGCCATCTCCATCATGAACAACCACCACAGAATCTGAAGTTCTTGATTAAAAAGCAAATGGTTTTGTGAGCCAAGCTAAAACTACCGCAGCTGCTCCATTTCACAAACCAGGCGCCATTCAGCTGGGAAGAATGGCACCGACTCTGAATTGTTCTTACTGAGAGTTTTCACAATAAAAACAAACCACACTACTTCCAAATTTTAAAAGACTGGAGGGAAAAAAAAAAAAAAAAAGTCTTCACTATGCTGGAAACAAGTGTTTTCTTTTTACTTAGAGCTTTTGATTTCTACATCAATGTTCCTCTAAGAATAAAAAAAAACAAAACTAAAGCCAACCCCTCCCCCAGGCATGCACACACCAAACGGCTTCCTGGAGATGCTTTTAATGACCATCTACAGCAAGTCTGCAGATGCATTAAATAGAAATTGCAATGCTTAACTTCAAAAAAAAACCCCAACAACCCAAGTTACTGCTCATAGATTGATCACTACTGATGCTGTTAAATATCATATTCAGTGACAGGATAAGGAATGAAATTACTGGTAACAACAATAACAACAGCAACAATTGTTATTTTTCATACACATTAACACAATTATAAAAAATTGTAAGTTCTTTCATCAAGACAAAGTACTAATCAACTCCTGATCACTTCCTCTCCAAGAATATATATTTCTCTACAAATATGAAATAAAACAATCTTATTCCAGTGAAGGTGCAGTAAATGAAGTTGCAATATGTATTTTGAATAAAAGCCGTGTTTAGTACAACTTATGATGCCCAGCCTCTGTATGTGTCACCTCATCTCTTAGGTAACCACAACAAAATGTAAGTGTTGATAACAAAAAAACCAAAACAGTAAGACACCCAAAACATATTTACAGAAATGCTGAAACAGAATTTTTTTTCTTCTGTATTGAAACCACTCTAATGAAAATATCAGAACCAAAACCATTACATAGGTTTCCTACAATCTCCTAATAACAATTTCTTGGTGGTCAGGCCAGGAAACACTTTGCACCTCAGTTAAATTTTATACTTCAGGGATAGTGAATGTTTAGTCAGATTTTTGGGGTTTAGTTATTTGGCCACATTAAAGTTATTTGATGTCCTGGCCAGAAGTAAATTGGATATAGCTAAAAAGAGCTCCCATTCTATTAAAATGAAAATATTTGGTAGTTTTCCTCAAGCTAATGTTGAGTGACTGATGCAAAAATGAGAACCAACTTCTTCAAGTTGTTTAAATTCACTCGTTTCCCAGTAATGGAAAAAAAAAATTGAGTTGCTTTAAGAATTTTTCATTAAAATATTGTCTGTTGCTTTCCTATGACTATTTCATTTATTTTGCCTTTATCCATATTGTACTTGAGCCAGATTAGAAATACCAGGCTAAGAACACACCAGGCAATACACAAGGCTTTACTATATTACAAATTTTAGTGTATAAAAAGACTAAAACCCCAAAACTTAGTCTACCTATTCATTCTACTTTTAGAAACTGGAAAAGATTTGATTTTGCGTTGCAAACTAATGAGGGCTTTAAGGTTAATGAGTATTTTATGCTACACATATCACTGCAATATTTTTTAAATGATTACAAGCAAATTTTACACTTTTTTTGGATTTTTTAATGAAGTCTGAAAATAATAACTCAGAGTAACGATCTAAAAAGACTGAGTAACTTTTGAGTATATCTTTAAAAATATCTCAGTATTTTAAGAACTTGATAGATTTGACTTTACAAGTCAAGATACTCTATATGAAATAGTTAACAGATTTGTAAAATATTTTTACAGGATTTTTAAAAAGTTGGTTCTGTAAACAAAAGGGCACCCTTAAAGATGAAACCAAGTAAATGTTTGTTTGTAAATTATAGTTACTGGTTTTAATAGGAACACTACTTTCACTTTCAAAACCTTATATTTCACAGTACAGAACGATTTATTTGGGGCTTTTTTGGTTGTCTGTGGTTTTGTTTGTTTTGTTTATTTGTCTTTGTTTTGTTTTTCTTTAGACAAGTCCTGGTTCCTGTCACAAAGTTACTGTGTTGCTTCCAGTCTGTTTGGGTTTGTTTTGTTTCCTTTTTTCAAGTCTTGGAGGCAGTTGAATTCAGCACAGCTCTCCAGCTTCTTGAAGGAAAACTATTTATTTCATTTTGTAGGTTACTCCTTAGTACCTGACCAGCTTATGTTCACTTTGGTAAGATTGCATATAAAATAGCATAAGTATTGAAAATTCATACTTCTAGGAGCAAAAGTTAACAGCTTGAATCTACATTTGATTTTTGCCGTGCTTCCAGCTTTCAATTTTGCTACTTATGAACAGAGAAGTCACAGGCTGTCTGGAGACCCACAAAATGGCAAGGAAAAGTCTGGAATTTGTTACTGCACCCATCAAATCCAGGTCAATGGATCTGATGCATTGGTGCTCCCCAGCCCTTCTTCTGACCTTTTTTTTTTTTTTCCTTAAGTTTCTTAATAATTTCTTATTGCACTAGATCTCTTAATAATGCCTACTTCAAAATGTTCTAGGATCCTTCCCTACTCCAAGCCCTCCAGTAATTTTACAGAGACAAAGTTACTTCTTTGCTGGCTGTTCCCCTGTTTTGAATCCCTTTTTTCAATCATGGAAGGGCCCAGACCTTGTGTGGGCATGAAAAAGGCTCACATGAATTCATCAGGGAAGAGGGTGTGGGGGAGAAAATCATTACAAATTTTTAATGACAAAGTTATCAGATGGAAGACTTGCTACTCCAGCAATGTTAGTAAGATAAATGAGGTGACATTCTTTAAGAGCTCAAAAGAAAGCTAGTAAGGAGCTCATAAACTAAAGTCAAAAATATAAGTGAAACCTCAAAACCCTTTTGAAGCAGCATTTTCAAATATATATTCTTCATAATAGTTGCTTACACGGAGGCCAACATAGACATTTAGATATGCAAAATAAAAACTAATCCCAGTCAATATACTTTCAGAAACATCAAAATGCATTCGGCACATACAGCAGTCATTGTTAGGCATCTAGCAGATCTGAAAGGTTGTACTGGGCAGCACGAGGACACAAAATACCTGCTTTGAAATCTCAGCTATTCAGGATTGACAGGGATTTTGTGACAAAGTGCAAGGTAGAACCTGCAAAGTCTAAACCAAAAATAAGATCAGAATCAGAAATAAGCAGTCCTAGCAGTATTTCAAGAGGCAAACAGTATTTCAAGAGGCAAACAGAAGTGTTTGGATCCAATTCCCACTTTGATAAAACATCCTGGCATTAACAGAATCAACTGGATACTATCGTAACCTTTGTTAAGAGGTAAATCAAGATAAACATTTTTTAGAAGTTAGATACATTATCATTTACTATGAAAAACAGTAAAATTCCAAGCATTTTCCTCCCACTTGGTATTATTATATTTTAAGGTCAAGTTCTGACTGAATAATCCAGGATTAAAACCACTGAAATCACATGAGCCCTTTGTTCTCAATCATCTACACTTCCATTAATTTGAAAGTGGCAGTGCTGATACTGATATTTGAAAGAGTATAATACCACCAGATTCAAAGGCTACAATATGGTTTTCCATTACAAACCTCTTACAAAAAAGTCCTTTTCAGTGAGGACAACTGAAAGAAAGAGGTAATTTCAAGAGGCAATAGATAAGCTGCAGTAGTACAACACTAATATTATCAATAAGTGGATATATGTAACAAAGGATCACCAGTTTCTTCTTAGTGCAATGGAACATTTTCCACATTGCTTAATGGTAAGGTGAAAGGGTTGGGTGGGTTTTTTCCACACCGTATTTACACACATTTGTTCTGAATAGGTGACTAAGTCTAGAAATATGTCCTGCAAGTGGCAAGCTAAAGAACTGGAAGACAAGACTGAGAGGCTGAGCTCACTGACATACCAGGGAAGCAGAGGAAAGCAAAAGCACAGTGCCTTTGGAAGACAGCTTGCATGTGAAGACTTTGTCTGTGTTATATGAATCACCATCCTGGACAGGTTTCCACTTCCACATTTCACAGACACTCATCACCTGGTTTGCACAGTGACCTCCCTTCTCAAGCATTAGATTGGTGGCCAAGTGGCTTCTGCACACTTTCATATATATTTCTCACTAAATCTGCAGCATTTCACAAAACTGGCAAGGGCTAGTCTTACCACACACACATTTTAGAGATCAGAGAAGTGAAGTAACTAGCACATAGAATCAGCAAAGTACTGCCTGTAAGCTCCCATTTAACTAATAAAACATTTGTTCAGTGATCAATTTATGTTTTAAATCTCCTCAGTTAAACGAGGCAATGCAATATGAGGCTGCCATATTTGAAAGGGCTAAATGCTTTTTAAAAATGCTTCTATATGGTACAGCAGAAGAATGTTCATTTCTGCTTGGTCCCATGCAAAAGTTAAGGCCAATGGGAACCAACATTTGGAAAGACAGTGTTTCTTTGGACTATAAGATACAGCTTAAATAGGCTTCTCTTGATGGTAATATTTGTCTTTGATGGTTATTTTAAGTATGACAAAAAAGCCACCCTTTCATTCAATGCCTTCTGTCTTCTTTTGCTCTTAATTGATCTCTTCTATGCATTTTTGTCTTCCAGTTATGCCATTTCCCTTTCGTGCTCTCGTTAGTACTTTCCATCTTTGCTCAAGTATTTGTTCAACAGTAGTAAAAAAATCTTTGTGGTTTTACTGCAACTCAACACATGTGACGTCTGAATGGTATCTCCAGCTGTTTTTACAGAGTATTTACCTGAAGTAACATAATTCAGTTTCTTATAAATTATGTACCATGCATTCATAGCCTGTAGTTTTAAGATAGCTACGCCACAGTACCATTTCGCTAAGGGAGCTGGTCCTTCAAACTGCCTGTGCTGTTCATCTGACACTTCAGTGAGACAGTGCAGATTATTAAACAGGCAGGAAACCCCAAAGCATGTGTGTGGGTGGGTGACTTGTTTTTCACCAGCTTAGCGAAATGAATCAAATCACCAAGAAATCAGACAAATGGCTAGACTGAGTCAGGTGCAGGAGAGAAGCAGCCAGCCCTTTGCAGTGGCAGTGATATGTTAAATGAACTTGTCAGTCCTATCTCCACCTTAAATGGAAGCTTCTTGTGCAAAGCCCCATGAGATTATTCTCCCATTAAACATAAATTACCTCTCCTGGTTATTTTTAAACAGAAGGATGTTATAAGAAAGGCCTTTGAAGCCAGTCCTAGATTGTGCCTCAGTGCAGGGGTGTGTGAACACTGATGGACATTTATTGCAGATCAGTTAAAAATCAGCAATTCACTGAGCTCTAAAATTTCATCACTTATCACACAGAATGCAGTACTGTTTACTGCAAAAAGTTTTAATATGCAAACATACCAATCAAGAAGCATCATGTCTTTGGCAGCTGAAGTCAGCTACTTTATATTAAATATTTGTGATGGGTATCTCCAGGGGCATATATGAAGGTTTGTTTAAATTTTTTTCCTCTGATTTTGAAATTATCCACAGGTAGAATGTTTAAAATTCTCTGCAGTAGAAGCTATTGGCACTTTAAAGCTGCCATGGCAGAGTAAAAAGAAAGAAACCCCAACTATTAGAGTTCCGCTGAAAAAGGAGTAGGGAATTTTTTAAAAAAAATCCAAACACTTTTTTCATGTCCAATAAAATCCAAATTACTTTTTCAAATTGCAGTCTGAGATTTAGTACAAAATGTCACATTGTGCATACCCTAAATTACATTTGCCTTTGACTCTATAGCATCTCAAGATACCAGTACTTTTTCAGCCTTTTATTACTAAGTGTTTTGGGGCATTCACAATTTTCAAGATATTGCCACTGCTCCTCTTTATTACCTTTAAAGTACTTCTACAGTGGACAAACGTCTTAAAACACTGAAAAAGAAAAAAACACACTTGGAAACATGCAAACCAAAGGCAAAGCAGTGAAGTTAAACATTAACTGTTGGACCACATCTGCATGCACATATCGGGCTGCAGCAGCACCACACCAAGCACATTACACTCCATGTATGACTGCTGGACTGCATTGCTGTGTCCAACGAACACTGTGTTGCTGCACTGGCCCAGCAGTAAATATAAAAACCACTGGAAAAAAACAACTACTCAGACTGATTTATTTTACTTTTTTTTTTTGTGCTCTGAGTAGGATCACTTTATTTATTTTCCAACAAGTCCTTATTCCTGTTGGCAACATTCCTCTGTGGGTAAAAGAGGCAAAGCAGAGTCAAGTTGTGTGCCCCCTCTCCCTCTTTCCTCCTTATCCACTGTTTCTGGAATTGATTTACATTAGCCTTCTTCTCTCTGTTTTGAATGAGAGTAAATATTTTCCTTCCTTCCCTCCATGCCCCCCCGCCCTGTTTTGTTTTTTTTTAATTTTTTGGGTGGGGAGAGAGAAGAGGGAAAGAATTGAGGGGGGTTTTTCCAAATAACATGGGGAGTAACACCAGGTTACATATGCTTTGTAATAAGGCATTCAAAATACTAAGTAAACAAGAATAAAAGCAGCACAATCAAAACCCATGGCATCGCTACCCAACTTAGCACAGCTATTAAAAATCTACTGGATATCTATTTGGCATCTCAAAATAATTCAAATAATCAAAGCAATTCAAAAAATTGCTAAGCAGATCCCTGCACGATCTGGAGAACTAAATGGAAAATTGTACCTTTCTCAACTGCCCTGACACATGATGTTTGGAAAAGCTTCAGAGAAGTAAGCCAGAAATTCCAGATAACAGAACATTTCCAGATAATGTTATTTCTTCCCTTAATTGTGTTACTCTTGAAATATCCTTGTATCCTCTCATGGGGCTTGATTCTGGTCCTAAGAAAAGTAACTACCTTTCATATGCAAGATCATACTACAGGAGGAGAAAGCTTCTACTGTTGGTATACTGAAAATCAGCTTATTACAGACACGCACATAATGCAATACAAGAAATTCAATGCAAGGACCTGAACTGGAGCCTGGTGCATTTACATGGTCGCCAAAGCTTTCTGGGGGCAATTCAAGGTATTTAAGTAGAAATGCTAAATTTTTCAGTATAAGTTTCAACTTTATTTCAAGAGTTTGAGCTCTTGATTTGCTTATAACTACTTTCTCTTTGCATCTAACACAAAGCTGCTGTGCCTCTCTGTTTATCCATCTTAGATCACTTCCATTATTCTGGTACTGAGGAAAAGGAAGAGAAGAAACATTAATCACATCCTTACTAGCTAACTTTGAACTGATAATCTGAGTTTTCTACAGTTAGTTTGAGTAATAATGGCTACATCTCAGTTATCAAGCCTACAATTACATGCTACATATTATTTAGCACAACATATATCCCCAGTCATGTTTTGTATATGTGCTCATTTTATATAAAATACCATCATTCATATACTATATAAAAATTAAGTCTATTAATTATTGCAATTTACAGAGATAGATTTCTTTGCAAAGAAATATGAAGTCAGTCCCCTCTGGTTTTTTAACTCATGACTTCTGATCTATTAATTGCCTCAGTTTAGTGATTCTTTGTAGAGACTTTATGCTGTAGAGAGAGATGATGTTTCTTTGTTAAATGCTTTGCTGTTTCCTGTTGTGAGAACTTAATTGACTGTTACTATTCAAGTCCTAACAAAACAGCATTTCTACTGTCCTTTGCTAATTATGCCCTGCCTGCATTTTCCCTAGCATTTCACACTACATTTGTTTTTCCACTTTATATTTTAAGGCAGCTTATTTGTAAGAATGTGCATTTATGTTCATATTATCTTGACCTAACAGACCAGATCTGATTGCTTTTTAAACGTATGCAAATAATTGGCCTGGAAGCAACACAGAAATACAAATGCTGCATTTAGTGTGAGTGCAAGGAAAGTTAAATTGGGCTGGCACTTTAAATAAGCTCAACTTTCCAGTGTAAGAGCATATTTTGCTTTGGGGCCAGTATTACAATGGACCCATCTTTGGGATAATAACAATTACATCTCTTTATCTCAAAAAAAAAAAAAAAGGAGCCTAACTTGCTGGAGAACCCAGATGGTAGATTATGTTAAAAGTAAAATGGTGGTTAAGAAAGAGTAAAGGGGGAAATATCCAAGATGCTTTCTTGATATTCCCACATATGGTGTCAGACAACTACCAGAATAGTCTAGTTTGTCTAATGATATTCATGTTTAGCAGTAGATATTACCTCTGCCTATAAAAGTTGTTCTGCCTAAAGGCATTTTACCAAACAAGCATAAAAAGTACATAAAACAAAACATATATGAATAAAATGCAAAAATTCTGAAAGACAAACTCTATACCAGTTAGTGAGCTCAAGTTACCTCAGAGTAACAACTGTTCAACATTTCCTTTGAGAAGCAGAGAAGGAATACAGAAGCTTTCAATATAATGTGTAAGTATATTCTCATATACTGTTTAGCGAGAGAAATCTGAACTAAAAATTCAAAGATTAATCTGCTTTTGAAACACAAGGCAAATTCAATTAAATTTTTACAATTTTAAGTTCAAAGACATTAGAGCAAAGAATCCATAGCATAAGGCAAAGATGATTTTTAAGCACAGAAAACGAAGTACAGTCACATTTTAGACATTCCTATTTTAAAAAAGGTCATCATTAATTGCAGCTGTTAATACGATGTATGGATAAACATGTGTATGGATAAACAGTTAACACAGTGTAATCAAGCCTTAACTTCTGCATTTCCTGAGGTCGCTTCTTGGTTCCATAACTGACACCATCTGGTCAAAACCTCAAACAGAGTCCTGCACATTATTGCAGTAAGGGTATGCGACACCAGCAGCCCCCTTCCCTACTGCTGCTGGTCATCAATCCTAAAGAAGAGCCAGCAGAAGAAACCCTACTGATGTTCTTATTCTCTTTTCAAAGAAAAATGTTAGGCCTATTTGCACTAGAAAATACTGTGACTATGACTTGCAGTAAAATTAGTAATAGTCATGTGTGGGAAAAATTACAAAAAAACTCTTAAGAGTTTTCAAGGCAATTCCCATAATTCTGCTCTCTGGAACATGTACATCAGGTTGTCATTTAGCAACAACCACACAAAATTTATTTTTAGGAAAGAAAAAACCTCCAAAATCTTTCATATTTTTCTTTATTTGTGCAATTCTTAACCTGTCAAATGACAAATTTTGGTACAGGGACACTTTCCATAATAACTGCATCGTAAAGTTGGCTACCTGACAAAACAAAGTTATTACCAAACAGGAATTACTACTATGCAATGATATTGCTTAAATCAGAGGTGAAATTTTATTACAAAGACTAAAGGGATGGGATGAAAAAGAAGAATAAGTAACTGCAGCTGCAATTTTGTGAAGGCCATGTACAACTACTTTTATTTCATTCCTAAAGTGAAAAATGTCATGCTTTGGCCTTCAACATGTTCATGTCTAAAGGAGGAATTATGCCAGTTTATTGCCTTGTATTTCCCTGTAATGGAATGTTTCTTTTCAAGCTTCAGTCCCTGCACAAATCCTCATCCCCCTCCCACCCCACCCTCCCAACAAAAAAAGCATTTTGCTTCAGCAGGGACTTCAGAACAAGATGCACAGAAAATAATCCAATGTCCCTTCTTCTGATGACCAGCCAGGAGTGCTCAGGCACAGTGTAATCACTCTTCCACTATACCCAGCAACATTGCATTAAACTGTAATTTAGTTGATCTACTTCTGGGAGTCATTTATTACATTCCAAGTCCTGTGGATAGTGATAGGGCCATAAATGCAGCTATAAAAAACAAACTCTTATCAGCTAGGCATCTATTTCTACTACACGAAAGTTTGGTAAATACAAGGATTTATGACTTGAGCAATGCTCTATGAGAACATTGTTTATTCAGCAAAGTGGAGGTGATTTTTCTTTCATTCTGCACTTTCCTTCATTTGCTACTTGCACACTGCTTGAAAGTGGAACTGGTTACAGATTTCTAATGTACTGTATTTCCCAAAGTGAGATTTCATTCTTGACAAATAGATACAGTTTTTTAAGACGTGTCTGCACAAGATTAAAACTACGTTTGTTAATATCTGCATGGTTTCTTTAGGCTGGGGAGCAGTGGTGAGAAATGCTCTCTGCCATGCACCTAGTCCCTTGCTCTCTGATCAGAGCTTTGTGAATGCTGACATTTCATATGTAAGGCTAGATCAAAGCCCAAATCTTTACACTGTTCAATTAAAACCCTACATTCTGTGTGTCAAATAGCTAGGGAAAAAAATCTGCTTTTTCAGTTTTAAGTCATTTTTGTTGTGCTTAAAAGAACTTTTTGGTAAAAACACATTTGGAAACAATCTGTCATTTAGCAGGAAGTTGCAATCAACTAACTAGACAAGTGAGACAGTATTTTTCAGTTTAAAAAAATCCCAAAATATTTATTTTACATTCTTCAAAACACCCCTACTGTCACTGTAAACAGAAGTATACTACCATGAATATAAAAAATGTATTAATACATACATCTTCATTGACATTTAAGAATCTGCTCCATTTTTATGACACTAAACAAAGCTGAGAAGTACAAATATATGATTAAGATTGGATTTGAAGAAATGTGCACAAAACTGATTTCATGCAGTAAATTTTAAAAGGAGGAAATTTTAAAAAGCATTTTAGTCACTCCACTAGTACCATAGAGCAGCACCTCTTATAGTTTAGATGGAGATGACCCTCCTACATGCAGACAGGGAAGTGTATATAAATCCTATACCTGCACTACTTTTGGTTACCTTGAAGTATGTTGTACACCACTGAAGCATGGTGTAAGCAAGCAAGTAGTTTTAATTAGGATTTTCCTACATATAGCTCCCTAATTTTGCAAGACGTACTATGAAGCAGTATTGTCCCAATTTTAAACTGTTCACTGTAACTGCTTGAAATCTTTACAGTTAACCAGCACAGGAAGAAAAACAATTCTGAAGGACAAGAATGTACTAATCTTTACCCTGTTTGGTGATACCCAACTGCAACACTAAAAGAAGAAATAAAAAAAAACAAAAACAAAAACAAAAAAAAACCCAAAACAAACAAATAACCCTCCACACACATACATGCGAAAAAAACACCCAAGAAAAGATACTGCAGGAAAACATCATTACTTAAGCATCCATAAATTGGCAAAGCAAACCATAAATTAATGACTCTGGACATTTCAGTTGGTATGATTTTTTTACGGAAGAAAAACTTCTGGTTTCCTACCAAGAATTTTGCAGCTGCTTAAAATATGTTCCTTACTAAGAAACCAGGGCTCATATTTGCCTTAACTCATGCTGGGACAGAATTTTGCACCTACTAAAAATTCTGAAATCTTTACCTCCTCACTGATTTAACCTGACACATATAGCTGGGTAATACCAAAAGAAATTCAGTAAGAGCAGCAAGCCACATAACAGAGCCGACTACTGAAGAGCTATGTTAGTGGAATCAATACAGTCATGATACACTGACTTAAACTGATTTTTCATTTATTTTGAGTATATTGTCCATTTGATTCTACGATACGTTGCTAATTACTTTAAATTTTTTTAAATTGATCAGTTTACAGAAAAAGGACTGTAACTGAAAACAACTCTCCCTCGCATTGCTGCCTACACACATTTTCTGATTCACACTTATGAAAAAGAGCAACTTGTACTGTGAAAATTCACACAACTCTAATAATTATAAGAAGCACTGGATTTTCTTCATTGCATGTTTGTTTACAAAAACGTAGTAAGGACACCCATGGTCTATAGGGCTGGTTTCACAATCAATTTAACCAACATTAAGTGCAAGCTGCAGCTGAAATCCCCTCTCTCTCCACCTGCATCCCATCCCAGCCAGGCTGCATCATCACCCTCAGGCCAGACACTCAGTGTGTACCTGATCAGTTGATCAGTTCCCAGATCCAACTTGTGTGCAGCCACACCAGCAATGTTGGCACATGAAATGCATGTGGCTGCCACTTTCCAGAGGATACACATACAGACATCCATGAAATTATGGACCGAAAAAACCCTATCTGCCAGCTTATCCCAAAATAGCATGCAAGACAGCAAATGTCATAGAAAATGTCAAATGCTATATAAAAATTTATATAAATTGCCATATATGCTATTTGGAAAATACTATATTGATTTTCTCTATATAACCTATCAGCTCTTCAAGGCTTTTACAGGAATTTTGACATTGCATGCACAAAAATCTTACGAAGAAAACCCCGCATGTCTTATCACAGGTGTCTCATTTGCTTCATTTGCTATTAATTAGCCAAAGTCCAAATTCTTGATGTCTTATTCTCATAAAGTACCTTAAGTGTCCCTTATTACCACACAACAATGAAAGTTCTTGTTTAGTCTAATACAGAGTCTGTATTGGGTCACTTAAGCTATCTGTGTTACTGCTAATATAAGGCTTGAACTTCTACTGCAATAAAAATGCACTGTAGCTGTCTACTGATATCTTCAGACAACAATATAACTGAGTTTAGTATTTTACAGAGATTTGGACTTCATTAAATTGCTATGACAGAAATCAGAATTTTCAACATTCAATTACTTGTTTTCAAGAGTATACCACATGGATGTTTGATTAAAAGCCAAAATAGATCTTAATCATATAGCAACACACTACAATGACTCATTGCGTATAAATGTCAACAGACGAACCTCAGTAAAGTTAGTTATTTTTAGTATATTATTCAGGAGCAGCTGAACACAAAAGTGAAAGAGAAAGACCAAGGATGAGGATCTTTGCTACCTAAATGTACTTACTACAGAATATAAAAACGAACATGGTTTACCACATAAATTTATAATTAAAAAAAAAAACAAATGAACATGAAACTCACTAATTGGGATTTAAGTCTAAGAGAGAAACAAATGGTGGTGAGAGCCTGGATTCCCCCACACCTTCCAAACTAATAAATGTGGTCCTTGATATCAAATCAATAGTAAATAATCAAGATATTTAGCACACCCAAGTTTCACAATTACAGATAAACTAGAGCAGACCCATGCTATTTGTTAAATAACATATCTCTTGGGCAAACTAAAAAAAACAAAACAAAACAAAAATTCAAACCCCAAATAAGTCTTTCAAAATATTCCACATCTGCAATTTTAGTGGTTCTCCTAAAGTCAGCAGCTGACCAGAAATGCTATGGCAAAAATCAAATGTGAATACACCTGACAACTATTTACAACATGTTGTATACAACTTTAACATTTTACCTTTAAAGTTGATATCTACAGGACTTTCCAGTTAATGGAAAACTTCTCATAAGACTTCTTCATCAAGCCTCACCAACCTGGCTAATTTTGCTGTGCTATGTTAAACACAATCATGTTAAACATGATTTTTTTTCCTATTAGTTATTAATATGAAACACCTTTAGACCAAGATAAAATGGAAATTACTTAGTCTTAATGTTAACAGTGTTAAAATAAACGTTAAAGAACATGACAGCAGCTATGGCAAAATATTCCTATTTTGAACATCATGGTCACATCTGTCTAAACTGAGCATAGCTGTAGCCTGGTATCAGAATCATACAGCAGGAGAAGCCCAGTCTTTTCCAGTTCTCTCAATCAAGGTAGTTTCCATATCCAGTACATTCAGCTATAAAACCTGTGATTTTTTTTTTTCAAAGAATTGCTGAACATATCCTCAAAGAAAAATCAACAATTTATTTAATTGTAAATTGTATTTCATCTATTTCATTGTCTGTACATCATCAGATGTTAATTTCTGTTCTATTCTGGACAATCTATAGATATGAAGACTGGGCCAGAACTGTTGGCATTGTTAATATAAAACGAGAAGATTCCAGGTAAACAAATAAAAAGAGGGAAAGACACACAGATACTCTACTGTTCAAGACACTGTGGTGTGCTTGGATAATGTGAAGGATCTGCCATTAAAACCAGAGATCTATGAGCTGGAGTCTACATCTAAGTCATTTTTTCCCATTTCTTCTGTTTATTAATGCATAGGAATAAATGGTAAATACTAAAAATTAAATTCTGTGTTCTAATCATTTGATGAATTATGAGATGCAATAAAATAATTTAAAAACCATTTAAAAAGCACAACTCTGCTTTCAGATTCTAAAGATGGAACACATAACTGAAGAAAGGAAGTTTGTCATGACATGTGCCACTTAAGAAAGACAAACTCTTAAAATTGTTTGAATTAGATCCTAAACTTTAAGGAAAACTCCCAATTTCGATTAAAAGGATTGACTAAAAATTGTAATTTCTGAGAAAATTATACCAGTGGACAAGAGATTTAAGAGAACTTACTAAGCTAACAGGTCTAGAACAAGACTGATGCCTAAAAAAGGCATTTAATAGATCTTCCTTTTCATGAACATGCTCAAAGGACTTAAGACATATGATCTTAGTTGAAATACAGCCTCTCTGTGTTACATTTTACTGGACTGACACTGTAAAGAAAGTTACAGTATAATATCTGCAGCAGACATCAGTCAAAAATTTTTTTTCACTTCCATTTGGCTCTTAAACCTAAAGAACCACCTCATCTCTAGAGTCTTTTAAATCAATCAGTTTCCAGACAGGAATGAGTAACACACTTGCCCTTGAGACTGAGGATGTGCCGATATAGCTCCATGCTGACAAACAAACTCCTCTGCCAACCCTTCTGTGCTGGCAGGAGTTGCGGCAGCTCCAGCCCAGACAATGGAGCTCCATTACTGCATCACTCACATCCAGGCAACCAAATCTTTCCTCCCAGCCCTCCCAGCAGCTCAAGCACAGCTCAAAACTGTTGCATATTAAAAACTACAAAAGTCCCATGGCCAGACAGCCTACCAAATCCAGGCAAAATGGACCAGGAATCTGTCTGGACTCATCCATAAAGACCAGATACATTAAGGATATACCTAAAGTTAAATCAGTCACAAAGTCCAAAGGCCTGCCATGTGTAAAGCAGAATAGGAATATCACTACCATACTCTTTTCTACAAGGTTTTACAAAGGCAGTGGTACAGCAGCAAAAAGTTAACAATGTAGTGATGGCCTTGATCTCCACTCAGGAGCACAAGAAACCACCCTCCACTCCAGTCTTGATTCTGACACACAAAGGTCGACACAGTATTGTACTCTCTAGGTGCAAAAGGCTGGCCTAGGCAAACCTCTGCTGGCACAAACTGCTCCTCTTCCTGCAAACTCTGGTGTTCATCTCCCTCTGGTGGACTGTGTACACAGAAACTGCTCCACCTAGAACAGCTCCACCTAGAACTTCACCCTCTAGGATATCAACACCACCCCATTTGTCTTCCAGTTATTAGGAAATCCTCACCTGAGATGCATCAGCATAGAAAATCCGCATGATGGCCCAGAATGGGTTCTGAGACACCAATGTGGCCAGCATGTGGCCAAATAAGCAAGTGTAGCTCTCTTGCTCTGCAACTCACTGGACACTTAAAAACTCCAATTATTTTACTTTATATACATAGATGTCTTCTACTTACCTGCTGTGCAACAGAAAATAGAATGAAAGTTCATTTTGTACTCAGACAGGATGAAATGGAACATTTCATGAAATGAAATGAAATGGTATGAAAGACTATCTGTGATTATTAGAGACCTATCATGTGCAATCTGGCTCAGTAACACATGAGAGTGTAGAGACCCAGAAATGCCTTTCTCACATTCTTGAAAGATGCCAAACACCATACCATCACCATTGTCTAAATGTTAGTATCAACTGAAGTGCAAAACCAAAGGGAAAGACAAGTCAATCAACCTTCTCTCGACTGACACTAAAATTAAACTTCAGTCAGCAGAGCCAACAGAAGCTCTCAATGCCAGACCTACACTCAACCTTCTAGACCTACTCAACGTAATCCATCTCATGAATTATTGCAACTCCCTCATTGTTATACTGAGCTTTTCCTTGAATTGCTCTGCCTCCAGATTCTGTACAAAGATTTCAGGAAATGGGCAATTGTCTGGCACCTGCTCTGCCCTTACTCAACTATACTATTCCATTCTATTCTATTCTATTCTATTCTATTCTATTCTATTCTATTCTAGGTCCCCCAAAATTTAGCACAGTTTACACAGTAAAGGAATACAGCAATATAGACAAAGTCCACAGATGAACTATTTCAATATCAAACCTGTTCTACCAACTGCACTCTTTCATTCTCACAAGTCACTGTTACGAACAGAAACTGAAAGGAAGGTCTCCTCAGTCAGTTCGTACAAGCTAAAACTTGCCACTGTAAAAATTCAGGCTGACAACTGCTTTGTTCATCACTTGGGAATTCTTAAATACTTACATTTTACTAAAAATAAATTTGAAGGTACTGCGTATTGGAAATATTAACCACCTTATCACAATGTGTCAAGTATACGAAACTGTTTCACATTCTAAAACCCACTTAATCATATAGAGACTTTGCAATTCTTAGTGAAAGCTATCCTGTTCAACAGGGCGGAAGGAGAAAAAAGACGAATCTACACACTGAGTAGGAATAGAGATGGTAACTACTCTTTTTGGAGACTAACAGGGGTTTTTTTGCAGATTTACACAGTGTTCTAACTTCACCTGAGTCTGCTGATGACCAGACATTTTTCATGCTAGCACTGGAATAAGTTTTCCAACTTCTCCCAACCTGAATTCACTGTGGGACACAGTACTAAATTAATTGTGGAAAAATGCATCTTTATATTTAAAGGCATTATGTCAGTATTTTCTCCAATAATGCCCATGGACTAAGGGATCTACTTTCTTCAGATGACACTTAGCTTTAACATTAGATTGCTCTGAAGCTATCAAGCAATACCTCTGCAGACTTCTTTCTTCTGTGTATCACACTTCATCCATCCATTCTCAATCACCTTCACTACAATCCTAGGTGGGAACTTCTGTTCTCAGGAACAATGTAGTGACATTCTCATCACAGTATACAGGATTTTTAAAAACCATTCTTTATGGTTTGTTTTTTGGGATTTTTTTAAAAAATGTTTCTCTTGTATACTTGCCTTTCCTCCTGTTGAAAGGACTCCATTTCAGCTATCAAACCAGTCAGGTATCTAGCTAACGTAAATATTTACAAAAGCAAACATCCTTTTTTTTTTTTTTTTTTTAATATCCTGTATGGGGGGAGGGTTGTGGGGTTTTTTTGTTTGGTTGGGGGTTTTTTGTTGTTTTTTTTTTTTGCTTGTTTTGTTTTTATTTGGGGTTTGGGTTTGTGGGGGTTTTTTGTTTTTGTGAGGGTTTTGTTGCTTGTGTTTTGTTTTGGTTTGGGGTTTGGTTTGTTTTTTATGGAAAGATATATCCACGAAACATTATCAGTTCATCATACTCTCAAGTCAGCTTCTGGAATATGGTTGTTCTCAGACAGGTCTATTATAGCTGTTTCTACTCAAATAACTAAGTTCACTAGTGACAGGCTTAGAACTCACCTAATAACATGATTTTAGTGACAGCAAAGTTCCCAGCTTTACTTTAGCAGAAAGTCAACCTGATCAATCTATATTCCAACATATTTATTTCAGTGTCTACCCTCTTGTTTCATTGTTCTCAGTGTCTTACATATGTTCTCATCTACTTTGAATTTCAGGATTGCAGCAAGTTTCATAACAGGAAGGCACACCCCTTAACATCCAGCTTTTTTATGGCTAGATGGCTTGTCATCTTCCCCTGGCACAGGCACAAATGATGGAAAACTTACTTGCCATGTAGAGTACTGAGAATCAAGTCCCTGGGAACAATCAGTGCTAATGTTTTCCACAAAATCCAGGCTAATGTTTTCCACAAAAGTAATCTTTTTGCAGCTCTCCTGAAAGTTACTTTCTTAGTAACACAGAGGCAATTATAGACTTGACCGTTCTTTATAAAACCAAGCAGTACACTACCAAAATGTCTTTTTTTTTAAGTTTTTTAGTTGGATGGCCTGTATGTTTCCCTTTGTTATTAATTAAAAACTTTTGTGATCGTTGGCCTGTGTCAATTAAGTTTCAACCAGGTCCCTAAAACTGAGCTGCTAAGCCAGATCAACTCAACTAAGGGTTAGAGGGCTGTGAGCAGCCTCTGTAGTCAGCTGCTACCCATCATAGCCAGAGCCAAACGCTGCATTAGGTTTATCTGGGGGTGGCACCATCCTGTGTGTTGGACCAGCAGGCCAGCTAGTCCTGGAAATGCCATTCCTTGCCAAACCACGAAAGGAGAGATTTGTGGGAGAAGAGATGGGACTAAAGGAGGGTAAGGGAGCAGGGCTAAGGCTAGTGAGAAGTAAAGCTATGGGAGAGCAGTCTCTGCCAGGTTTGCTCGTAATGGAATGAATACTTTGGGAAGGTGCTTTTGCTTTCAGACATGTTAAGCCTGTGCTTACTTGACTAATAAAATGCATAATTTTCATACTAGTTAGAAGAGAGCAAATCACACTAGTTTAGCAGATGATGATACATAAAAGCATAACCACCCTCTTTAAAGTTTCTGCTTTTCACCTAAAAAAGAATATTAAGTTAGAACTATTCTAAAATAATTTTTATCTGATTAGCTTCCACTAGAAGGACAAAAATGAGGACTGAAATCTTTATTTTTTCCTATTAATGTAGAAATGTACTGCTTAGCTCCCAAAATAACTTTTTATGGTTTTAGCACAAAAATATATTGCATTCTTGCTTTCATCATTATTATCTGCAATTATTAAATTCCTTACCTCCCAAAAACCAAAGAGCAAAACATGCCCAAAAACGTTTTCACAAGGTGGGCTCTATTTTGCAGTTCTGTTTCTCAAATTCAGACACCACTCTGTGTTTTAACACTGCATTTTTAAAATAAAAATATAACACTCCACTTTTCGTTACATCATGTGTTACAGTCAGTAAGGCATATGACAAAAATAAATGTGGAGAGGAAATGAAGGTATTTTCTAGAACTATTTATAGTAATCCAGTCATGTTGAACTGATTGTATTTCCTCCTATATTGAAAATGCACAGACAGCTGCATATAAAATACATGTCATCAACTTTCAGCTTCCATCCAATGAAAAGAATAACAGGTAAACATACTCCCAAGTAGACTATCATTGCTTTGTGTTTACACACAGAAAGAAAACTTTACTGTGGTCAAATCTTGAAATCAAGAATTTGAACAGATAATTATATATCTCTGTGAAATGCATCCACATAAAAGAATTCCTAAAGATTAGGCTCACTTTCTTAAGAACTAAATTTTCACATTGGTACAATATATGTTTCCATGAAAACACTTAGACACAAGTAAATTGTGGTCAACACCAAGTTGTTTCTAATTTTTTTTTTTTTAATTAAAAGAAGCTGTAAAGCATAATTATAACCTAAAGTTCCCCCACGTGTCTGGAAACAAGCCAAAAGCTATTGGTTTCCATGAGATATAACTCTCATGAACAACAGAAGTTGAATTTTGAACAGGGATAGCTAATACTTTCTACCACGTCTTGGCAAGACAGACTTTTTCTATGTGTCTACCTCTTCACTTTAAAATTTGTTACCTTTTGGGCCAAAAGGGCACTCTAATTTACATGGACAAACGAACCTGCTAGACAGGCCACATGAAATCAGTTAGCTCAAAGGTAAATCAAAGACATATTTGGTGCCTCTCCCATTTCCTCTCACGTTCTAAGCCATTAACAGCAGATTTAATTGCAATGGTTCCATCATACGCTATGTTTAACATCCTGAAATTCCCCTTTGTCAAGAGAGCATGATCATGGAAGATGCTGACACACCTGACTCTATCCCGGTATTTTCTCACTGAAGAAGAATAGCAGGATACAAGAGCTAAATGGTGCTATGAGACCAAACCAGTTGTTCAGTCTTTTCTTCACCATTTTCCTGTCATTTGACTGCTTGAGAAGCCTCCCCTTGGAAGATATCATAGGAGAAAATCAAAAACTGTGGAGCTCCTCTCCACATTTATCTTTGAATCTTTTCGACTTTAATATTACACTAAATAATTAATTTCCGCTGCACACACTTATTTTAATTGAAGTTATTCTTTCAGTTCACTGTTCAGAAAGCAATTAATTGGCAATAGAAAAGAATATACATATGGATTACTAGAAATATTTTGTTCAGAAGCAGATGGTGTACATGCAGTAGTTTTAGTAGTGTTTCATAAAAATCAATTCCACTGTCTAATGTTTAAGCTCCATTGTGTAAGCAGGGAGGAAAAAGCCAACAGACGACCCTCTCATGCTAAAATATGGATGGAACTTATAAGGGGAAAAATGATAACCAGACATTCAGTTTACAATAAGGTAAAATATAACAAAGCCTCCTCCATCTGCAGTAATGTTCCTTCATACTGTATTAATTTGATATCTCTATAAAATTTACATCTAAAACATCCAAACACTTCCACCCTGACTGTAGCATGAATTCTGGTCACCAGCAAGAGAACCTCCGCTTTACCAACAAAAATAACGGTACATAAATCCTGAAAAAGTACCTTGAAAAAGTAGGAAGGTCACAGACATAGCCCCAAGTAAACTCATCCTAAAAGTTTAATGGGAATCTACAAACTGTTCCTGAGCTGCTTTACTGCAATTCTTAGAAAGCCTCCACCATGGTTATCTTCAGTGTCTGTAGTAACGGGTACAGATAAGATGTTTTCATTTAAGAACTAAAATAACTTTTTACTAGAATATGGGGAATGTAAAAATATAGAAGGCTCTTGGATACCTCTTTACCCATCAAGTGTACAAGCTGAAACTCTTCTGTCTTTTGATAATAAGTATGTCAGAAGGAAGGAATACCTAAAGGTAGACAGGATTTTAACAAATGGCCAAAGTAAATACACTTCAGGGTATTTCTGCTTCTGCTTGACTAGCATTTCAGCATGTTTCTAAAGCAAGTGAGGTCACATTACTTATCCTGTTTACCTGCACATTGTACTTCATAACTAGGTTTCATACACATCATTCAATTTATAATTCAGAGTATGAGTTCTAGTTGGAAGCTGTTGTTTTGAAGGGATGAAATAAGGACGAGAACCCTGTAACATTTTGTTCTGACCTTCAAGTGATTTCTGAAGGCAGTTTATATAGCATTTATCTATTTAATTATCTTAAATAATACACTTAAAATCCCAACCTCAGAAAATGTCAGCTTTTTTCAACACCAGCTCTGTTCTTTTGGGTGGTTTCATGGTAATAAAAAGCCTACTAGACATAAAGTAAAAGTAAAAGCAAAAGTCAAAGAACATCCGCACAGTACATCAGCTATCACCATCTGCTTGCAGCATGTCAGTGTAGTACATGGTACAGTCCTCTGAAAAGGGCAGAATAGACAGGGCTCTTAAAACACTACATCAATCAGCTGGTCCTTAACACTGCAGGTATCACATTCAGAGCACTTATGCCACTTAAAGTCACACAGACAGATAACAAAAGTAAGTGTTGGTCAGTCTCCAGCTGGCAAAGGTAACAGAGGGTCTACATGAGGAAAGTCATCAGTAGTAGAATGGAAATAGCAGGAATAAATGGAAATAGAAGGTTTAAAACAAGAGCCTCTTAGAGTTTGTTCATTTGTACCCTGTGTTAAGCCGGATCTCCAGAGTCAAGATCAAAAGTGCCTAGACATGTTCTCACCAGAAATGTCTTAACTTCATAATTCATTCCCTGCACAAGAAGTTCATTGACTTTAGCTACAGAATGTAAGCAAACAGATGGCTTATGCTGCCAGGAATGTGCTGAAGACTTAAAGAAATATAAACCCAGAGGATTCAGAAGTTTCACAGGACCCAAGGGAAATGGTAGGAAAAAAGAGAGAAGGGAAGTAGCAGACAAGACCACTTACAGATATCACACCTTCTGAAATAAGAATACAAAAGAATAACACAGACATCCTTCGATTTACATCTGATTCATCAAATAGAAAACATTTCTTGCTCAAGAGTATCTGTCACAAAGGTCAGTATGCAAGATGTTCAGCTGAAAGATACCTGCTGACATTAAGCAGGTATGAGCCTGTAATGCTCAACAAGTAAAAGACAGAATGAAAAATTGTGGGGGAGGAGAGTCTTTAAAAAAGAAAATAAAAAGCTTTGCCTTTTTATTTTAAAACAGAAGACTGCAAAAAACCCCAAACATTGCAAGACAAATTAGCTCAGGCATGTAAGGATAAAGACAAACTACTGGACTATGGCCCTGAACAAATTCAAAGCAACTTCCACAGCAGTACTGAGTGCTACAGGTTTAAAATACAGCAATATGAAGGTAAATAAAATTTTAAGAACATTTAATCTGAAGTTCTTAATGACTTGTTATAATCAAACTTGAAATCAGAATGTGCTGGACTGCTTTTACTGTACTATAAAGTTTTACCTTTTTCCTATAAAGTTTTACTTTACCTAGTTGATCAAGGGAAGCCAGTTGATGTAATCTTTTAGGATTTCAGAAAAGCTTTCAATACTGTCTCACAGGATCCTTCTGGAGCAAATGTCCAGCATTAAGCTGGATAAACACATCATGCAATGTGTGAGCAGCTGGCTCAGGGGTTGGGCACAAAGGGTTACAGTGAATGGAGTGACATCAGACTGGTGACCTGTCCCTAGTGGGGTTTTGCAGGCTCCATCCTTGGCCCTGTGCTCTTCAACATCTTTATTAAAGACTTGGACACAAGACTTGAAAGGATACTAAGTTCACAGATGATACAAAACTGGGAAGAGCTGCTGACCCCTTGAAGGCACAGAGGCCCTGCAGAAAGACTTCAACAAATTACAGAAGAGGGCAATCACCAAATGTATGAAATTTAACAAAGGAAAGTGTCAGATTCTGCACCTGGGATGGGGCAACCCTGGATGTACAGACAGACTGGGGAATGAGAGGCTGGAGAGCAGCACTGTGGAAAGGGACCTGGGGGTCCTGGTTGACAGAAAGTTATAAACATGCCTCAGCAGTGCCCTGGCAGCCAGGAGGGCCACCCGTGTCCTGGGGGGCATCAGGGACAGCATCAACAGCCAGGCAAGGGAGGGGATTGTCCCCTCTGCTCTGCACTGGGGCAGCCTCACCTTGAGTGCTGGGGGCAGTTTTGGGTGCCACAATATAAAAAAGACATTAAACTGTTGGACAATGTCCAAAGGAGGGCTACAAAGATCATGAAGAGCCTTGAGGGGAATCTGTATGAAGAGTAGCTGAGGTCACTTGGTCTGTTCAGCCTGGAGGAGACTGAGGGGAGACTTCACTGCAGTTACAACTTCCCATGAGGGGAAAAGAAGTGGCAGATACTGATCTCTTCTCTGTGTGACCAGTGCCAGAAGGGGAGGGAATGGCCTGAACTTGTCAGGGGTGGTTTAGGTTGGATATTAGACAGAGATTCTTCACTCACAGGGTGGCTGGGCTCTGGAACAGGCTCCCCAGGGAAGTAGTCACAGCAACATGGCTTATAGAGTTCAAGAAGTGTTTGCACAATGCTCTCAGGCACACAGTACAACTCTGTGCCAGGACCAGGAGCTGGACTTGATCTTTGAGGCTCTCTTCCAACTCAGCTTATCTGTGATACTATTACTCTACACAGACCAAGATTCCATTTCTTCTACCAGGAGCACTGTCAGCCCTCCAGGAGGGCCAGGAGCCCCTGCCCACTGGATCACAAAGCCAGCAGAAGGAATATGCACAAACAAAATGCACCCTCTTCCGCCAAACAGCTGTGCCTGCAACACAATGTCCAGCAACAAATAGGGCTTTTTAAAATCAGATTTTGACAGCTAATGAATGCATTCATGGCTGTGACAAGCTGAATATCACCCAAAAATATGATACTCAAATATTTTGCTCCCTTCTTTGTTTTAAAAGTTTCTTAATACTTCTAAAAAGGTACTTTAATGCAATAGCAAGGAATTGCAAGTAAAGAATTTGACTGCTATTTATGCTACTTTAAATGAAAAGCATATTATAACAAAGCATGACATTATCTTCACACAGTACGCATATTTTGCTATCAACAAGATTACAACTGGTAGGAGGCCTACAAAGGAATATTTGAAACAATAATCTGAGAAAGCAGCTGTCAGAGAAGCCACAAAATGCATTAGGAATCTAAATTCATTAGCTGTCACTTCTGCACCAGTGTCCTGGATCTGACTGGGAAGCAGCTTAACTCATGTTTCCCCTCACAGTTCCCACTGCTTGTTTCAGGCATAATGGGCACATTCCCCTTGTTTTAATTCCCAGGGAAATGGAGAGTAGATCCTGCTTTTACTCTCATCCCCTAAACTAGCCCATTCAAGAAACAATGGATCTGAAATCTGGTGCCTGTAGTCTGATGATATTCAGACTCCTGGCTCACACACGGAGCTCTCTCTGTCAGCTATACTTTAATTTGCTTGAGAACCTTTCTCCCTTTCCTTTTGAAGCTGGACCTGGTTCACCCAAAAAGGAAAGGTTGCCTGGGACAGACGTAAAACAAATCATAACAAGTCTGAGCCTGATGCCTAGAAGTTGGTGACACATTCTGTCTCTTTGTGCTGTTTTGTTTTTTAAAAGCTTTAGTTATTTCATTTTAAGAAATTAAAAAAGCACAAATCTACCACACACATGGGCTAGGCAGCAGAGATCAATATTCCCATTTTCTTACTCACAGGCCACTGAAGTTCAATGACTCATGCAGTATCAGAGAAGCTCCTATGTCTTGCATTATTGAAGTAGAACTACTGTGCAGCCAATATAAACACTGGGAGTCCTCTCACTGGGCTTTTAGACTTTGACGCTGGAAGATGTGCATCTGACACCACTAAGTCAATGCAGAACTCGAGTTGAGGTCTCCTGCTTCTCAGATGAATGCTTGAATAAGCACAAATATACACCAAACATATTTCAAGAACATGCTGTAACTTCAGCTTTTGGTTTTGAATCAAGTGGACAGATGTGCTTGAGGTATGGTGCTTCGATTCAGACATTTCAGCTCCAGAGCATACCAAGAATTCAAGCTTATTGCTCGTCTCTGCTTTTTCCAGTCAGTCATTTTAGACAAATATGCTCTAAACAGATTTTGTAAACTAAATTTCAGAGATGCTTAATTCTACTTCTTGGTTCATTCTTTCCTATTTTTAAAAAATACAACACATGAGTTGAAAGCTACTAGTAGTTCTTTACTGGGTCTCAGCTTTGAGCTGCTCAGTGGTAAAGCAGAAGTACATTTTCATAAGAGCTGGTATATCCATCTGAAGCTTATATTCAACTGGAGTCAGTATATAGACCCTACAAAAGCTCTTTGTGCATCTTTTTATAAGAGCATTGACATAACTTGTGGGTTAGTAAAAGAAAACAGTTCCAACCAAAAAAATCCTCTCCACAAATATGCCTCCTAATGAAGGGTGCATTAGTATGTGTATTTAATAGCCATCTTTTAAAGACAATATTGGCTGCTCTCTGCTACAAAAGCTTGTCTAATGTTTTTATAAATCAAATGTTCTCTAGCCCTTCTGCAAGACCTATGGACAAAGTAATTCAGAAGAAATTAGGTAGACAAGTTCCCATTGAAAAATAAAATGGCAAAGAAATAGCCATAAAGTTCCATTCTGTCCCTCTCAAAAAAACCTGAAGTTTCATACTAACCGAAATAAGAACAAAAATTAATCTCATGGGTTTAAAATTGTTGCTCTCCTTTATTCACCTGGGAGTACAAAAACTATGAGCCTAGATCCTGAACAACTGCAGTATACTGCTGGTCCAGACAGATCTCAGCAAAAAGAGATTTTAAATGAATCTTTTTTGGTTTGCTTTGCTTTGTTCCAGGAAAGGTCTGTGACTTTGGATCATTTTAAGGATGCTTGCCCAATTTAACTGGAAAAAAAGTATATTGCACATGGCAGTTACATGCTCAAAAACCTCATCTTTAATCTGGGGTAACTGGAAGAGAAAAACCAACAAAAAACACAAAAAAAAAATCCACAACAAAGCAAAGCACCAAAACAAATGAGCCTCACCACTGACAACTCAATACTGCCAATTGCAAGATTTCCCCGCAGTTTGTACTTGTATTCTTATAGAAAAAATACCAAATCCATATCCATGGATCCATGTTACCCTAACTTCACCTAGACACCCTGACAAAAACAAGAAGGAAATGAAGAGACTGTATTCATCTGCTGAATGAATTTGAAGTTCCACATTTATCTCAACTGATGGGAAGAGGAAAGAAACACACTGTACCAATATTATGAGTTAAATCAACTTAAGCTTTTGAATGATTTTCTGTCCATTAAAATTTTTGCCCTAGACACAGTTTTTATAGCAAATAACCATGTGTAACCTGAAGAAACAATATACAGAATTAAGGCTGGGATTATATGCTGTAGTGTAGATGGGTAACTACAACTGAATGGATAAATCCCCTATATCCTTTAATTTATTTGTCCTGACTGAGATCTACTCAACTAGTATACCAAGAAGGAGCAGCTAAAGAAAAAGACATCTTATGGACAAGGTGACAAGCCACCTTTCATTTTATAAGGAAAAGCCTTACACTTAAGTTACTACTTCATATTGAGGCCTATGACATGACTGATTTGTAGCACTTGTAAAACACAGAACAAAACCTCCTTGAGTTTCTTTCTAATATCTAATTGAAAATAAACAATGTATCTTTGGAAAGTAATTTTTCTTCTTCTGCTAAAAAAAAACAAGGCACAAAAAATATTCATCTGCCAGAGACAGCAAGAAGTGTGTGTAAAATCAGTTCAACATAACATTTCCTTCCAAGAAAATTAACACTGATTAACGTCTGTAGAAGTCTGAATGACTCCAACCAGACAGGCTGTGATTGCATGTACTAATGAATAGGGCTCTCTTTGCAAGGAATGATCATCTAACTATGCTGTAAATTGCTAAAAGAAGGACTTCAACCTGAATTTATCACATGTCAGAATGTCAACTTGTGCTCCTGCAACATGTTTTTCACCTCCTGTTTTTCAGTTAGCTCCAGCTGTAAGTCCACTGTATATAGATAAATCAGACTTGGCCTAAAAATACGTTCTCATACCCTGAACTATTTTCTTTGCACCATAAAGCAAAGAAACTTTTAATTCTAAAAGTGATTTAATGACTAGCATGCTGTGAGAAACAAAGTTTACAAGCAGCATTTGAAAATCCATACTGTTATACTATGTTTTACTGGTTTTATTCTGTTTTACAATAAGCAATAGGTATTTTCCTTTTGTATATTTCAACTTCAAATTGCTTTAAGAATGCTATATAGGCCAATAGACTATGGCACTGCTACTAGAGAGTGAACCTGTACATATGGGAGCAAAACTGTCAGAAGCCAGGTGACAAAAGGGATCACCCTACTATAAGAAAGGTTAAAGAATACAATCTCAACTATGTAAACACATCATTGTAGACCAGTCATGTCCAAAAAACATCTTCACCTTTTCTAAGAAAAAAATTCTAGCAAAGAAAGGATTTTCTTACTTAAGCATATTCTACTTCCATCAGTATTTGCAAAAATTAAAATCAGTAGGACCAAACCTCTGAGGAGCACTTTGGAGACCTAGATTGTAGAAAGTGACTATTATACATCAAGTCTGAAGGCAGTTAATATGAAAAACAGGAGTGCAACTCCAACCAATATTTTCTTAGAGGGCTGGCAGCAAACTGCCAGATGCATGTGTGACCTCAAAACAACCTTTTGCCAGATGCCTCTTTAACCTCTTACAATTACATCAACTTCTAAAAAGACTGCTACATTTTACCATTTTCTTCCTTTGGTTATGCAAATTAAGAAGATGTACTTAATAGACAGAATGGAAGTGTTTGGTTCTGTGCATTTTTGTCTCTTAAAACCCCAAAACAAAGCTGTTTCATACAGCAGCACATAATTCTTTCTTGCCAGCATTAAAACAAGTTAAACAAGTCTTCATCTTCTTTCTTTTCTCCTCTCTTGAGTCCATGGTCAAAACCAGGTAACTTTTTAAGATAGTTGTAAGTTAAGGGGCCAAGATAATATTCAGCCAAAGCAAACAATAAATCACTTTTGATACTATTTACCATTTTTAAATAAATAACCTTTTCTTTCATAAAAAGTATGTTATGCATCTTATGTTACAATCAACAGAAGCCAACACAATCATTCACAATATTCAGATTCGAAACTGGCCTGTATGCTAATATTTTGAGAAGGGCATTTTCTGCAAATTTAAAAATAATAAATTCATAGCAGGAAAGCATCATGTGTGTGTTCCAGGGGCTCAAGCCCTAGAAAGGAAAAGGAAGAGAAATTAGTGGAATGAAAAGTAAGTAGGTCATGAATACTAAAGTGCTAAATATACTAACATCTGATTTGTGGCTGAGAGAACTGTTTTTAAAATCTAGAGGTATACAAGTAAATGAAGTAAATGCACGGTCATTTGTCAACAAAAACATTCTTTGATGATGCATTAAAGATTCCTTCTGCTGTATAGAATCCAAGAGGAAAAAAAGCATTTCCTTTAAGAAATATACCTCCTTATACAGCAAAACAATGAATTTCAGTTGTTCTGTAACCCAGATCCTTTAATCTGCATAAGAGATGCTGACTGAGTTCACTCAACCAAATCACTACTGGCTTTCAGAATACAATCAACACATGCTTTTCAACAGTATTAATATAGCATGAAGCTTGTGCTCCTAATTATTCATGTTTTTTGCATTCTGTTTTTTCCCCCTGCTGTAAAATATGCAAATTTACTTCTTTGTGTTATTTAGGTCCCACATGGGCCTCAACAGATCTGTTTGGAACGAATTACAAGCCAACATCGAGATACACGCTGTCAACATTTCAAGCTTCATTGTTTTTATTAGGTTGGAATGTCATTATAGATTTGATATTAGGCTTTAAAAAGCTTTTTATAAATCTCTTGAAAACCTACAGTCTAATCAAATGGTGCACTAATAATTACTACTACTGCACTTTTGTGTGTGAAAGGGGGAGAGCACAGCCCTCCGAGCCCTGAATCCGAGGGAAATCCCCATCTAGCGGCACCATTGGAAACCGCAGGTTGTTTTTGTGCAAAATTAGTCCCAAAGAGGATTAGTTTGACTTCATCACTGAATGAAGTGGAGACACCACCTCCCTTATGCAACTAAGGATCGGTAACAGGAGAGGACTCTTTCTTCTGAATGCCTACTCCTCCCTTTTCAATCAGCTCTGCCTGCAAAATTCAATGCCCAGATGAGCTACCATGATTTTTAAGTATAAAAATCATAAAGTAGCACTTCGGGAAAGAGGTTACTTTAAATACTGTAACTTCTCAGTGTGCATCAAAAGGGTTCAATTAGAGTGGCACAGGCTGATATGTATAAAATATTCTTAAAATAAAAATATTAAGAGATATCCCCAAATCTCAGATTACTATAGTTAATATTAAATATTTTAACCTCGAAACCTATAAAAAACCAGTAGCTTGGTTATTCAAAAACTATAATGTTGGAAATAACTACACAAGCACTTCTTGTTATATAAAAAATAGGTAATGTAAGTCCATTGATGCAGAAAATGAATGGACATTGAGACACTGCTTTTTTCTAACTGGCACAATGCCTTGTACATTTCTTTAATGTAATAGTATATTTTAAAACATTGCAGCAGCCCAGCCTTCCTTACTAGCACCACTAAAAGCTCCTTAAATATTAATGAAAAAGCAATGTAGACATTTTCAAGGGCTTACTACACATTACTACTAACTCCCAGAAAACAAACAGCAGCAATAACACTAAGATTTTACAAATATCTTGATGCATTTAATCTTTGAGGTGTGTATGCAGAGGGAAGAAAGCAGAAAAGTATTTGATTTGCAGTAATGAACTAGTAGGGGGGTAGTCCTTTGTTTCAGGAGCATCAGTATATTAAATTTCCCTTTCATAACAGATTCACTTCACAAAATTCATACATATATATATTTCTCTCAGAGGCAAACATTTAAGGAGTTCTTAAAAATACATGTAGACATCTGTTCTACTAAGATCAATATGGAAACAGTAAGGATCCTATTTTAAGGCCTTTTTACATGTTGGGCAACACTGAGGGTGTCCCTTAATTCAAATACGCACTTTATCCAAAGTACCCCAGAAAACTATCTGCATGCAGAGTAAATTCACAGCAAAACAAAAGCTACAATTTGGAGAGGAACAAGTATATATAAAATTGTTCTTTGGAAAAACAGTCCAGATTTTCAGAACTAAAGGCTGACTTCGGTTGATTATTTTACTTTTTTGTATCTTCAGTACAGAAGATTTCCCATTTGTTAAAGATGTTCTTCTGCAATATAACTGCGGCTGACAAAGGGAAGCTTTCATCTGGACATAAATCATATTTTTCAGAGTTTCACAGATGAGTGAGGATAATCCTGCCTACAAATGAGAATGATCCCATAAGAAGGAATTATATATAATATACTATATAATATATAGTATATTATAATATATATAATATATATAATATACATAATACTGATTTAACTCAACAATACAGATACTGAATACATCAGAGGAAGGTTCAAGTACCTCATTTGAAATAAGCCAAAGTTCAAATGCCTCGCTGAGATTAATGTAAAAGAGTAAGTCATACCTGCCCACCAAAATTTTAAGATAAGAATATCTGCTATCATCCACCATATTTTATCAGACTCCCTCTGTATGCTTTTTGCAGTCCATTATGTTCCTGACTTTGTCACAGAAGGTTGTAATGACAAAATCAACAACATCCCACTTCTCACAAAAAGTTCCCAAATTTTCTACCTGTCAACTGGTATTAGTACCAGTTCTTTTCTATATTTTTAATAAGGAAGAAACAACTGCCTTATACTGTATTTCATCTCACAGGATGAGAAACAGTAGTTCCCACCTCCTTTTCTGTGACATTTTAGATGCTGGTGCAAGCCTGAACACATTTGCTCTGTAGAGTTTCTTCTCTTCAGGTGTAATCATTGAAACAGAAGGGACACTGGTTAATTGAACAAATCCATGACTCATTTAAATACCACAGATCCTTCTATTTATTTGGAAGAGATTTCAAAACAGTTGATTTCTTATGTCTATGACTATTTTGTATTGAGAGGAAATTTGACAGGCAAAAATCTTCTTATTCCAATAGTGATAAATATTAACAAAAAAGCATTAATCCAAAATTTGCCCATAAATTCTAGATGGCCTTCCTAGATGGATCTAGGAAAGCACAGTGGGAAGAATGGAGGTTCACAGTGCATTAGTGTATATTCAGCACAAAATTCCTGCCAAACTTCATTATCATGGCCACAGCCTCCTTGTGTCTGTGACAGTCACTCTACTCCCATGAGAATCCTGTGCCTATTCACTTTCCCTTAGGTAGTCGTTGAAAAGTCATTTATAACAAAATTGCTGAATCTCAGAAAACAACCTTTAGGTGACACTTTAGTGCTCCCTATAAGTACCAATACTCCCTTACCACTTGTTAAGAGGTCTGCTCCTGAGGCTGAGAGCAGAGCTCTGAAATTACAGTCATTGGCCAGTATTGAAAACTCATGTTAATTTACATCTAAAAAAATGAAAGAGAAAATGCTGTTCTGAGTTCAGGGAAGAAACAGAAGTTAAATATGTTTAAAAACCAGGTTTGTCAGCACCTGCAACTGAGCTGCTTCTCCAAACCATTTACTCTATTCCAATACACAACATAAAAAGATCCCTGAGAGAAAACCAAACAAAACCCAACAACTCTTAAATCCATGGAACAAATTTCCCTTTAAATCCCAAGTCAAAAGTAAACACAGTCTTGAACTGAGGCATGGTCAAAGGATCAGATCAAGAGTTCCTCAGAGAACTGCGCTGCCTCTAGACACAGTGAAGACTACAATCCTGCTGGTGGCCAACCCTGAGCACACCACCAGGCTCAGCAGCCCCTTCCCAGCACCAGGGCTTTGGCTCTGTGCCCATGGCCAGCACAGACACAGCAGCTTGAGCACTTCCCTCAGGGCCAGGCAAAGATCTGTGGGAGAAGCCTCATTTCTTAGTCCTTGCCAAAAGCACCCTGCAGTGATGCCTGGGAACCTGGGTGACCACAACCCTCTGACCACACTTCCTGGCCTGGCCTCAGCTGTGCCTAATTCCTGCAGACATGTCCAGCAGTCACGGTCTCGACTGGCCCTGGTCACTGTCCCCAGAGCTGTGCTGTCCTTGTTCAGGGAGTGTGGGCCTGCCCTGCTCCTCACTGTGCCCAGAGCTGTGCTGTCCTCGTTCAGGGAGTGTGGGCCTGCCCTGCTCCTCAGCGAGGTCTCTGCCCAAGCCCCTGCACTCTCGGCACTCTCACTCAGCTGCAGGCTCACCTGCCTGGTGGAGCCACCAGCATTTGCTGCTCCCTCACTCTGGCTTACTGCAATTTTGTCTGGAAAAGTAAACAAGACCCTGCACATCAGGCTCTTAAACTAAACCTGAAAACAAAATTAACTTCTCTCGGTCCTTTAGAAAGAGGACATACAGAACAATATTCTAATTGACTTTAGATATTTAAATGACCTTTTAATGATGAGGGTGATGAGACACTGGAATAAGCTGCCCGGAAAAGTCATGTTCAAAGTCAGGCTGCCTTTGTCAGAGCTCTGCCAAAGTCAGAGCTCTGAAGAAGAAGATTTACGGAAAGATGTTCATGCCCATGGAGGCAGGTTGGACTAAATTATCTGCCTTCCAACCCAAATTATTCTGTGATTCCATGATCTTTCAGTTGCTTCAAGCAAAAACACTCATCACCCACCCCAGTTGCACCATCAGCACCATGGGGATTTTGCAGAGTTTCTGACTGTCTTGCCAAAGACACATGGGAAGCATCATTGCTGTCTCAGTTTTTCAATTCCTGATCTTAGACTGAGATTAGGACTACAAGACACTTGGATCTTTGAGACTGATGGGAGATTTTTAGCTGTGTGCCAAACCAAAATGCTAGCATTAAACCTGTATTTTTCTCTATGGCTAGCAACAGTAGGAATGAACGGTAGGTTGGAATTTATTTTATATTATGAAAACCACAAACATGAGAAACTCCTAAAGAACTACTAGTCTCCAAGATTCCCAAACTAACTGAAAATTACTTGTTTTCTTAAATTTGGCTTTCAGAATGTTAACATTAAAAACAATTTGTGATGATCAGGAAAGCCTCTGAAACATTTTTTCCTTATTTCTGCATTTGATTCACTCATCAAAACCAGCTGCATGTGTTATGCCTATTTCATAAGCCTCTTTTTCCTTTTTAGTGTAATAGTTCTGCTTGTTACAGAACAAGCACCATTTTTCCAGCTTCATGAAGAGATGAGACAACAAGTATCCAGAAAATAAGTGAACTGGTAGTTAGATATAAAAATGTTTTAGTCTCTGGTAGGAAATTATATTTTACATTTATTTTGTAGAGAGGGAATTACAAGTTATTTTGGCTTGACTCCCACACATGCAATATTTACACCAAAGGCAAAAATAGAGGATTTATTTCAGCTGCTAGGCTGCAAAGTTGATTTTCTTGATTCTGCAGTTTTTATGAGTCACCTTTCTAGTCAGACATTCAATTCCCAAATGCATTGATACTTTACAAGGAAAGGTAGGTTTCAAATATAGCAATTTATAACAGGACTTGGAGAAGTTTTGAAAAGAAAAGAAAAAAATCATCCTCAGGATTTGACAGGGCAAGAGCTGTGATAGAGCTTTCTCAGTAAAATACTGAATTTTCTTCTCAAATATCTCTCTTTTTCAAATACCAGCCGATACAAAAAAATTCCTCCCATGTCCACAGGATATTGGTGAACTAGGCATTTTGTTCATGCTCTGAATGAAAGACTGGGTTTCAGAACCAACCTAAAATGTAAGAAATTAAATTCTCACTCCAAGAGTGTTCACTACCTACAGTAGTATTCACACTAATGGTCCTAGAAATCTCCTACTGAGATTTGTTAAAGATATTTACTATTGCATTTCCAGAATATTTTACACCAGTTTAGAAAAGCTTCAGAACATTCCATCTGAGTAACAAGACAGTAACTAACATGTTGTGGTTTGGTTTTTTTTTCCACCAACACTATTCCTAAACAAAAACACCCCTTCCAGATAAATATCTACTTAAGTCCTGACCCATAATTTTGCAACTACATTTGTCTTGCAAGACAACAAAATGCTTCACTGATAAGGCTGATGGAAGCTCTTCTGCCCAGTGCCAGTGTTCATTTCATTGCAGACAGCAAAATTAACTTTTGAGTAAAACAATAATAATAAATTTTAAAAAGAGAAGACTCAAATAAAATTATCATTCTTAAGTTTATATTTAACAGATTAATTTTATGTGAATTTATGTGAACAACGCTTAAATAGTCACTGACAGCATTTCAGGGAAAAGGAATGAAGCTAAATTGAATGCAAAATCAGGACCAGCAACTGTGGGACATTACAACATTTGGGTGCAGAATTCTGCCTGTTACAGAAACTGAAATGCTAAATGGTCTCCAGACTTTTTAGGGATGATGATGTCTCCTTTGACCCTTTCACAGTGCAAATGCTGGAGTGACTTCATGTAGCCATCAAAAGTGCTGCAGGTGAACAAAATCTAGTGGAAGACAACCATTAAGCATGACAACACAGACACAGATGTGAAACAGATTTGTTTTAATGGAGAACTTTTGCCAAAACCCTAAGTTCTCAGAAAGGGTTCCAATAGTTTCTCATACTATTAGACTTCAATATTCTAGAGGCTTTTGTGACTTGAAAATGCTTAAGAAGAAGGAACACCTAAACAGAGAAACATTGTAAGATTCCTAATAAGAACGAGTCAGTAAATCAGAGCAGCAGAAGCCGAATATTGATGATAACAGATTGTCAAGGAGGAAAAGAAATTGTCAAAAGAGAAAAAAGAAAAGGATCAGTTTCAGCATAACGGCAATAATTTTCTTCTCTTCTGCACACTCAAGCCAACCTGCAAAACTGAAAAAGCTTGATCAAAGCTCCAAATTTAGCCAATTCACAGGTGTGTATACTTCAGATTAGTTTTTTAATAACAAGAAGACTTTGAAAACCCTAAAATGCTTAGTTTTTATCAAACTAAGAGTCAGGTTCTGAGACAGAGCATCTACATTCACCATAACCAGAAATGCATAGGCACTTCTTGGTTTCTAATATAAGAAGTCTGGGGGTAAAATGAAAAGGAAGGAACCTGAATAAAAAACAGTCCTTTAACAACAGCAGTAAGATATTCCCTTCCCAATCACAACTCCAATCATAAAGCTAGAAGCCTAAACTTTGACCTTTCCTATTTTGTAAGGGTGTAACTTCTCCCCAGTCAGAGCATGAAAGGAAAACAAGAAACTATATTCAGTGCTCCTGAATATGAGTTCAAACCTATGTAAATAACAGCTATTTAGTCCAGATGAGCAGACTAGGAAAATTAACTTTGTCAGGAACAGTAAAAATACTGAACAATTTTTATCATGGCTTCTGTTAACATTTCATTTAGTCTAACCATCTCAAAGAAACTTGAAGATCAAAATTTCAAAGATGAAAGAATCACTTACCCACGATAACAAATCCATCTGCTTCTCTCTCTGGAGCCGTAACCTTCTTTGAATCTTGACTTTTTCGGAAGAAGCTGAACATAGTCTCTTTGTGTTCTTTTTGCCTTCTAAGGTGTTATCTAAAATTAAGACAAAGCATATTAAGTAAACATATGATAACAGAACTTACAATAAGTTCACATAACAGACCACAGGTATGTAGTAAGGCCACATACCTAATCTTTATTACCCAATTTGAAATATCAGGCATTTGTGTGTCCGACATTACCTTGCTGACGTAGCAATTTACTTCAACAGGCAAGAGGAGAGTGAAGTACAAAAGGCTTTTATACAAAATTATGAATGGAGGGCAATCATAAAAAAACAAAACAACAACAAAACCCCCAACAAACAGACAAAACTTCAACTTTCTCAATGAAAATTAAAGATGGAAACTCCTTTCAGCTTTTATCCAGCATGTTTTCATAATTTGCTGCTACTTTGTATTGTTATTAGACAAGCTTTCTCTTCAAAGACAATGATAACTATTTTCAATTTCCCAGTTTGCAATCTTAATGACAGCCTAACAGTTGAGTGTATTTGATTAACAGTTACCAATAATTTCCTTATAAGAAAAAGCAGCAAAATCATCTGTAGCAAATTTTTTGCAACAATAATTCATTGAAAGAATCTTCCAAGATAGCTAAGAACTCCATTGCTAGAACAAAACAAGGAAACAATTGAGATAAAAACATGGACTGCAAAAGAAAATGCTCAGTATCCCCTCTCTCAGGACTGCAAAATTACATAGAAGCAATTCTGAGTAGCTTAAACAGGACAAAGTCATACCAAAAACCCATGAAGAGACCCATGAGGGTCCCTCTAAGGCTGAATTTGGACCCCTGGAAATCAACCTATGGAGCAGCCTGTGATCTTGCTGAAACACATTCTATCCTGGACACAAAGAAGAAGGCTTAAATAAAGGCATGCAAAGAGCTCTACTAAAATACCCATATAAAATTGGGAAAAGTGGAATAATGTAATTTCAACTTTGAAGCAGAGTTTGAAGAGCAGAATCCTGATTTATTTTGCAAACATCAACATGTTAAGGAGAAGGAACTGACAAACCAATAATATACACCTCCAACAGAGGAAAGGACTCCAGGGTAAAGAATTAAAGAGGTATATAGGGTCAAGTTTCAGTAACATTATTTCATACTAAATTTAACAAAGAAGAATCTTTAGAATGCGGGAAAGAGTGAAGAGTGCTACTGTGAAATGTGCAGATTAAAAATAACAAAAAAAAAAAATTAAAATCCTGGATTAACTATTTGCTGGACTTCTTCACTCCTCACCCAAATATTCATGATACCATAAACAAGACTTTTTTTGCCCTGGCCAGGGACCTGTGGAAACTCAGTACTGACTATTCATATAAACTGCCTAAAATTCTGCTGTTGCAAGCGATCACACACTCCAGAAAGTCCTGTACAAAGTGCAAGCACTGGCTTGGAACAGTGTATAAATAGATCATGGCAAAAGCAGCAACTATTCAAACTGTGGACTGATACCTGAGACCTGACAACTGAATACCCCACAGCCTGGCCAGCTACTGCTTGCTTATGCTGACACAGTGCAACTTCTAGCCACCAAATTAACTACATTAATGTGCACAAGAACAGAACAAACCATTCTGTGATCCAATCCCAGGAATACAGTTAGTTTTAAAAAACGTTAGTTAATAGCACTTTATTCCTTTTTGCTAGGTTTCCTACCTTAGCAAGAGAAATAATGATATTTCCAGTTCCATGGAGATTACACTGTAGAAACTCCTAATTATCTCATTTATTCCTTACCTCCCCCCACACCCAGGCTCAACACATGGCGCCAGCAGCATATTCCTTTTTCAACCCTCAGGGAATAAGTCTTCTCCTGCTACCAATTAGGGTTGTCAGTCCCATAGCTCAAGTGGTAAAAACCTGTGCTGTAATGCTCGAGAGTCAGGTTTCTGCTCCAATGATGTATGAAGGAGAGGCAGTTGTGGAACAGTTTAAAATGCAATTTTACCTTCATCCTAAGTGTGCAACAACAAGAAGCAAAATCAACTTGATGTGCAAAATCTTAAAGATAGCTTTGGTATAGGCTCAGATTCCAGTCACTTGAGGTGCCAGAGCTGCAGTTGCTCGAATCAGAACTTTTTCTCTTTTGATCTCCATTATTGTACAGTTTTCAGCTCTATCACATAATGTCCCCTTTCCCTTCTTTCTTGCACAAAGAAAAGCATCTTAATCAGTATATACATGGCACAAAAGACTTGTATAGGGAACCACGCACTTTTAGTCTTTTAAATTCTGCATACTTAACATACCTAAACTTCATTGCTTAAAAGACAATAGGCATTTAAATTCAGAGTAAATTAGCAATCAGGAGAATTTGATCTAGCTAAATTAATGTTACAAGCACTTTCACATACTAGGTTTTTTACTTTTGTTGACAATATCCCATATTTTTCTAAAACCCACAGAATTCATCTTATCCACATACATAAAAGTTGATCTTTATTTTGGAATTTTCTGTTTTTGAAGTAGCTTAATTCCACTGCCATCAGTATTTCTTAAACAGAAAACAAAACAAAAAACTGAAACCAAACGAAATCAATATCAAAACCCACATATAGGTTTGTTTGAAGCAGAAACCCCAACAAAATTAATGAAAGTACATCCTAAGCTCAGGCCTCAAGTCCTTGTGGTGTTAAAATCACCAGCCCAGCCCTAAGAAAATAGTACCTGCTGTATTTTGTGACTGTGAATGTGGGAAGGCAGTATAAAAAACACATATTAAAAAGACTAACGTGTTCAGTGTTTCCTTCTCTAGGAACCCCTTAGAAACAAAAGTTGTGCTAGTAATCTCGGGTCTTTGTAAGGTGTGCAGAAGGAAGAGTTCAACAACTACTGCTTTCAGCATTTCAGTAGCTTTGTTGAACACACTATTAAGTATAAACTAAAAAACAAAGGATCACTAAAAAAACCAGAGGTGGGGCACAAAAACAAAAAAACAGAGCTATATACAGTATAGCATGGGCAAGGGAAAAACTGTAGACGGGCAATGCAGTTGTGATGCTCTTTTACAAATCCTATCAACTGTGCTACTTCAAAAGTAAACATAAATCTCCCCAGCAACGGGAAATGCAACCACTAAATTTCTTGAATCACATGTTAAAAACAGAACAAAGCCCCTATCCAACAAAGAAACACAGAGCTGAATGGAAACACTCGTGCTTTTGAAGATAAGGACACAGTTTAAGCACTTGCAGAATCAGGCTGCAGTTTTACTACTTGTAGATAAGATGAGGTTTCAGGTAATGAAAGCTCAAAAAAACCAGGTTCATACAAGTTTCATTTCAGAGTAAAAATTAAATTTGAAGTTTTGGGACCTGGATGCATGGTCACACAGACTTGAGGAAAAAAGCACTTAGTGGCGGGGGGGGGTCCTAAAGCTGCCAGCACAAAATTACAGAAAATAAACCCACCATTCAGAGATAGTACCACATTCCTGCACTCATTTCTCCTATATAGCACAGCACTTTTCCCTTCCAGATGGGATTAATTTTATTTCTATAGGAGACCTGAAATTGAATTCACTGCCTAAAGATAAAAATCTCCCTTGGTAGGAATATGCAATTCCCTTCCTCCTCATGTTTCTCTCTCACAAAAAAAAAAAAGTGAACACAATCGCTGATAGTTAAGAATAATGCTTTTGGCACGGCTTCAGTCATTAGCAAATAGTAAGCTCTGAGCTACAGCAATTCTGTGAGGCTGCAAAAAATATTTTGTCTTTCTCTGAGGCTCTGAGAACATACATGGCACTGGACAAAGATGAGTTACAGAGCTGCACAAAGGGGTTAATTTATTCCTCCTGCATTTTGTCAGTCTCCTTTGACAAGAACTATGGCCGACCTTTGAGCCACACCAATATGTTAAATCCAATAACATTTTTCTATACAACAAAGATCTTAAAGTAATGGTGTATTTACCATTACTTTTCAGCCTTTTCTGAATGTTCACAACACTTGGGGAGAATCATAATTTAATGTTAAAAACACCAAAGATGCAGAGTAAGATGAAGAGACAATGCCCAGTAATACAGCAAAGCAGAATTGTATTGGTACTGCCAGTAATTACATAAATGATGAAATGAGGACAGAAGAAGACATAAAACTGGCCTCAAAGAAAGAACTGGAATAATTTCACATCTAGCAGCTTAAGATATACAATCTATGGAAAAAGAAAACAGAGAGCATCAGAGCAGTTCTCACTTCCATACTACCATCTGCTGTGATTCACCAATGAAGCAACAATCAGAAAAAGAGCAAGATGTTTACAGCCTTGTACAATCCTTCTTATCATGAAAACAACCAATTTAAGAGTCAAGAATAAGCGTGTTGAAAATATTTCTCTGTGACACCAAAAGAACAGTTTAAAAGCTTTTGACCTAGTCTAAGTTACTACATGAAGAAGAAAAAAGAGGCATATAATTTCTTTTCTCTGGCATTAACATTAGTCATGGTTCTTTAGTTTGTATTTCTTGAAAACAGAAGAATGAAAAGTATCCCAAGAAACGCAAATTTTAAAAAATCCAGATATATGCATAATGTAACATTAAGATTTTTTTCTGTATTACATAAAATGTTAGTATTTATTTTTAATGTTTTTATAAAATTTAAGGAAAGCAAAAATACAAGAACTATATAACTCATATTACCATAGCATAAAAACACTTGAATCATAAAAAATCAGCCACAACCAAGTCAGACAATAAAAGCAAAAAAGTGACAAAAACAAAGCCAGAAGTGAAATAACAGCACTTAAACTGATGTAAACATTCAAACCCCTGAAGACAGGAAATGCAAAAAGAGAAAGCTAGGTGTTAATGAAACACAATACTTGATAGGCTGAAGCCTACTGTCATCCCTTCAAACAATTTTCTTTTGAATGCAGACCTTCAACAGCTGCTAAGTGTGATACAGACACACATTTGTAAGGACTTGTACAACATGTGTTTCTAGCCGCTGACCCTTCAAACTCTTCAGCCCTGGAAGGGCCACTGTGCAGCAGCCCGCTGCACCTTGCTCCTACAGCTACAGTGATGAGATCTCTCCTTTCAAATCTCTGAAGACACACTACGGAGATGAGGATATTCTCTTGCAAATAAAATACTGAACAGGCGAATGTCACGGTGACACTGAGGGGATGACAAGCAGCTAAATCTCATACAAGATTTAACTCCAGAGCACTCCTTGGTCATATGCTGGTTCTGCACGGCTTCTGGCAGTAGCTTGTTTCCTTGGCAAGCTGACACAAGCTACTGCCATGTAACAACACTTCCCCAGCCAGTTAACCCCTTGGTACTGGTTAGCAAGGTGGACTGGCCCGTGGCTGGTTAGAAGAGACAGTTGGCACATGGGCGGTTTTGCAATTGCCCTTTTAAGCCAGAGCAGAGTTAGATTTTCCCAAGCATTTCCTGAAACACCAGTCCTGGAGAAGAAAAGGAAATCACAGCCACAGAATGGCCGCAGTTGGAAAGGACCTTGAGAGGCAACATTGTCCAAGCCCCTGCTTAAGGAGAACCGTCTTAGAGTTGGTTGTTCAGGACCATATCCAGGTGGCTTTTGACTATCTCCAAGGATGGAGACCCCACAACCTCTCTGGGTAACCTGTACCAGTGCTTGGTCACTCTCTTGGTGACAAAAGTATTCCCTGATGTTCTGGAGAAACCTCCTGTGTTGCAGTTTGTACCTCTTGCCTCTGTTCCTTTCACTGGCCACGACTGAATAGAGTCTGACTGACCTCTTTGCATTCTTCCTTCAGGTATTTATATTCACTAAGAAAAGCACTCTGAGCCTTCTCTTCTCTAGGCCAAACAGTTGCAGCTCTCTCAGTCTTTCCTCATGTATAAGATGGTCTAGTCCCATAATCATTGTGTGACCCCTCTTTGGCCTCTCGCCAGGATAGCCACATGTGCCCTCACTCAGCACTCCAGGTGCCCCACCAGTGCACAGCAGAGGGGAAGCAGCAACTCCCTCACCCTGCTGGCAACACCACAGAAATTCAGATTGGGATATGTGAGTTGCCTTTGCCACAAGAGCAATTGGGAGGAACCTCTCCATGTCAGGGATCAACTGGGAAAACACATGGAAAAAGACAAGATGCATGGCAAGTGCCATGTTCAGATGCTGTATCTGTCTTATATCCATCAGTTGTTCTAAACCTGGAGATTGAGCACCAGCTCAATTTCAACAATGAAATAAAATAAAATTAATAGAACAGAATAGAATAGTTCAGAAAGAATCTACAATGGAAAGAATCTACAATGATCATCTGGTCCAACTGCCCAACCACTTCACGAAGGATCAGAAGCTAAAGCATATTATTAAGGGCATTGTTCAAATGCCTCTTAAACGCTGACAGGCTTGGGGCTTCGACCACCCCTCTCTAGAAAGTCTGTTCCAGTGTTTGACTACCCTCTCAGAAAAGAAATGCTTCTTAATGTTCAGTCTAAACCTCTTCTGGTGCAGATTTGAATCATTCCCATGTACCCTGGGAAATCCACTGAATACCAGTGAGATCAGCATCTCGTCTCCACTTCCCCTCCTCAGGAAGCCGTTGAGTAGATGAGAACAACCCTCAGCCTCCTTTTCTCCAAATCAGGCAAACCCGAAGTCCTTAGCTGTTTCTCACAAGACACTGCCCTCACCAGCTTTGATTCCGTCCTCTGGATGTAGCTGCAGAGCCCAAAACTACACAATATTCCAGGCGAGGCCACACCAGCGCTGACTACAGCGGGATAATCACCTTTGTTTGCACTGTGCCTGACGCACCCCAGGACGCCTTCTGCCCCCCTGGTTGCCAGGGCACGCTGCCAAATTAAACCTGAGCGGAACCAGTATCTGAAGGGAGAGGCAAAACGCCGAGGAGGGGAAATATGGGGCGATTTTAAAGGATTAAATGACAAGACAAGCTGACGGCCGGCTCCCCCGGCCTCCCCGGGGCTCGGCCCCGCCGCCCCCCCGCCGCGGCAGCATCGACAGTCGCCCCTCCATCACCCACCCTCCCGCTGCCGCCGCCGCCGCCGTTCTCACCAACCTCCGCCTCCGCTTCCGGGTCGCCTCGGGCGGAAGGGAAGTCCCGCCTCGCTCGCCCCGTTCCCGGGGCCGCCGTCCCTCCCTCGGCGGAAGGCGGGAAGCGGCGGGAAGCGGCGATGGACATCCACGAGGTGCCGCGGCCGCGCATCGCCACGGGGCAGCTGGCGCAGCACATCGGGCAGCCCGTCTGCTTCGTGGGGCGCGTCGAGAAGGTCGGCGGGGCGCTCGGCGGGGACTGGCAGCGGGAATGGGGCTGCCCTGGCGCCGTCCCTGAGGCTGCTCGGCAGCTCCGGGCGGCCCGGGAGCAGGGCGGGAGGCGGACGGACACTTGCGGGAAAGAACTGGCTGAGGCGGCCAAAGCTCTGGCGCTTCCAGGTGCCTTTGGAGCGCGCAGGCCTAATGTCTTTTTTAGACATAAGTGGTTTTTTTGTAGATTCATTCTAGCGGGAAGCTTATCGTGCTTACGGATGGACTCGGAAAGCATACGACTGTGGAGCTGAGCGAGCCTGTAAGTTAAGGACTGCTTTGGAAGTACTTGATGTCGCCTCTTGTGGGTTCCAGACGTTTTTCTTCCTCTGAAGCCTGAAAAATTTGGAGTTTTTCCACCTGTATTTCATTGCCTGTTTTTCTTGCATCTTTCAGCTAACCTGTAGTCTTCTTACCCATGAGCTGCCTTTGTCTTCATAGTTCAGCTGGTGTTAAGAGACAGATCTCATTCCTTGTCAGACACATCCCTGTCTGGCTATCCTGCCTTACTATTAGTCGTTCACAGTCTAATATATTTCACTCCGTTTATTAGCTTTATTTTAATTTCAGTCTTTCCTCCCGTTTTCTTATCGCTTCTACAATCAAAAAGAACATGGTGTTTTCAAGAGTTTTTAAGTAAATATTGCTACATCCTCTTAGAACACTTGGCATAGTGTTTCAGTAAATTCCATAGTTAGCTTGAAGCATTCTTTCTTAAAAAAAACCCAAAAAACAACAACAACAAAAAAAACCAAGCAATGAATGCAATGGATATAACATATAATTAGAACTCCTGAATGAAAATACTGCTTCCTTTGTTATTACCTACCACTGAAGGAATAATATTTCAGCATTGTCTTCTATTTCATCTCTCCAATTCACTCAGTGTCAGTGGGGAAACGAAAAGATTTGCTAATCAAAATGCTTTCTAACTTTTTTCCCTTTCAATATATTTCACTGTGCATGTGTAGTTCTCTCTTTCAACAGAGGACCCCAAAATTATGGGGAGGGAATTACTCCAGAAGATTTAATAGAAAGTAAAAATATGACTTAGATATTGGAAGAGCATTACCAAAATAGTACTGCACTGTTACAATTTGTATCTTAAAAAACAAAGAAAACATTCAAGCTATATTATTTTGGCGTAAGATATAATTTTTAGCCTTTTTTTCTTTTGTTTAACCAAAGGTTTATTAGTGACAATTTTGTATTCTGAACACTTACTGACAGATTACTTAAGAAATTATGTGCAGATATACCTCCTGAATGTGGAACACTGGAACTGCTCTCTGGAATGTGTGATACTTCCTTAACTCTTACAGAGTTCTATAATTGACACAGGTTTAAATGCAGTGCATTCAAGTCAGAATTGTTCTCTCTATGTGTCCTGGATTATTCTCTGTTCAGTGATTAAATTACACAGTTTTATATACTTATGAACCAGTACCTTTCCTTGGATGTGTCTTCATATTTTTTTGTTGGTATTGAATTGGCTATTACAAAACCTGTAAATTTCTAAGTGGATCAAGGTTTTTGTGGGGTTTTTTTGGGGGTGAGGGTGACAGGGCTGTTCAGAAGTACTGTATTTTGACATGAAACAGAATCTGTCATGAACAAACCATCAGTTGTGGAGAATTCCTAGCTGTGCTGTAAAGACAGCAGCTAATTTAGTGTTAGTAATTTCATCTTTGGTGTGTTTTCTAGCTGGATGAGGAGCTTTCAGGAGTTATTGAAGTGGTGGGAAGAGTAACAAATCAGGCAACCATCATGTGTGCATCATATGTCCAGTTCAGAGAAGATAAAAGTTCATTTGGTAAGTAAGAATATACATTATGCCAAATTCATTTTGAGTTCTGAACTTGTCTTCAGTAAATGAGAAGGGAAAGCCTAGTTACCTTTTTTTACAAAGTCTTTCTTCAAGTTGCCAGACATGGAGCAGGATGTATAAAAGAAGAGTGTCACGAGAAAAGTTCTGTACCAAATGTAGTGGTTTATGGTTAAACTGTAGGAAGTGACTCAGTGCTGGAGCCAGTCTAGATCATGGCTGTGGTCTAATTCTTCTCCCACTCCTGACCACGTGGTTCTCACCTTGCCCTGGATCTTTGTGATTGGGCAGCTTGCAGGCCTAAAAGTAACCCTCCAGAAAACAAGCAAGGAGTGTTCCTGCCAGGGGAAAATGGGAGCTTCAGGGAGACTGGGATCAGTCAGCAGTACTTACTTTAAAATAAGCAGTACTTGAATGTTGTCAGTGACTTGTGGGGAATTGAGCTTATGCATTATAACCATTTCCTTCGCCCTTTTTCAGATCTGGAACTCTACAATGAAGCACTAAAAATTATTCATGAATTCCGCGAATACTTCCCATTTGGTACTGGGATGAACACTTGATTTTTTATTAGCATATATTTAGAGCTTCAGAGGGGACAACAGTACTGTGGTTTCTTGCCTGACAGCATGGTAACAGTTGCATTTATTTTCAACAAATATACTGAAAAGATACTGTTACATGTGCTAAGCATTGCCTATGTAGAGTATTTTCTTTGAAAATGTATTTATTCAGCAAGGAGAAAAAATGTGAAGTCTCACTCACTGTATATATTTAACCCTTCTGCATCTATGAGGAGTGTTCTCTTGCAAGATCAGATGTGTTAGAAACTGAAATTTTGTAAGCATCCTTTTCTAGCTGGTAGAGGTTCTAGGATACATTACAGGAAACTTGTATGGAAAAAAAAATTGGTGGGGTTTCAATATAAAGATTTTTGATTTAATTTGCTTTGATATAAAATTATTGAATGGGAGGTATTTTGCATCTTGTGAATGGTGTCTTCGCCAATAAAAAAGATTCCCTGCATTTAATCATTCGTGTCAGCATTAAAACTTAGAGTGCTACATTCACTGATATGTGGCGACTCCTGTTCCATTTTACCTGACAGAGGTAAATTTAACAAAGTGGAATACAAGGTTCTTGCTTTTGCACCAATATTAAACACTTGGAAGGTGTCTAATTAGGCTTGGGGACTTCAAGAACAGTTGAAGTCCCATCACAGCCTTCATTCTTGGTTGGAGTCTAAGCAGCAGTACCAGGATTCAGCCAGCTTGTCATGGTGACCAACCATAGGAACTTCCAACAGTCCCCAGTTTTGTTGCTATCCACGTTACTTACAACACTTAGCAGAATTTTTGCATCACTTGAGGTAACACATATAAAGTAAAACTGAACTTTGAAAATAGTCTCTGGGAATTAATAAAGTATTTCAAAGTATTTTAAATAAACTGTAGCCATGTTCATTAAACTTCTGTACAAACAGGTGTTAAGTTTAGTAGTTAGATTTATTGCCTTAATAAGACTGCTAGCTTTGTGCTTATTTATAGACATCTTTTTTTTTAGTCAAGGAGTATGTTTCAAAAGCTTACACTTTGACGTCACTACAAACTGGAGGGATGATCAGGTTAACAGGATCTATTTTTTTTCTCCCTCCCCACCTAGAAGACAGGTAGTGACATAGTTACTCTCACTGTGAAGGAGGTCTTCTGAAGTAGGAAGCAGTCTTGTACAGCAAACAGATCATGTTTGCAAACAGCAAAAGGTCCATGTGGCACAATGGTCTATCATCACTCTATTTAAGTGCTCAGTAGAATCAAATGTAATTCTTAATAACTGCATGCATGCTTTCCTAGCATTTCAAATTATTTTGTTCTGCTTCAGAAAATTGGTATTTTGTGTGTGTACATGTACTCTGTAAAATGTTAAATACAGTTACCCAGCTCACCCAGGCCCACTGGAGCAGCCTGCCACTAGATGGCTTTAGCACTTCAGGGACGAGCCTGGGGTATGAGGTCTTGTGAGTTTGAACACACTAAGCGGGAGATGCTGGTTTCTCTTTGTCAGTCAAGACTCTTCTTGTTCGTGCAGTCTTGCAGCAGTGAAAGGTGGCTGGGCAAGCTGTATACAAGTAAAAATTTCCCTTATGTGTTTTGCATTCATCTGCTTCTCTACAGTCTCAGGCTGAGTGAATAAATGGCTTACCCTAGCTATGTGGCTGTACAAACCAGACAGCAATGTAAGGCAATTGGTATTAGAGTAGTGCTCAGGTCATATATCATTTATCAGCATCATTTCCTACATTACCATGCAGAAAACTGCCAGCCATTACAGGTACCAAGGGAAAGACACAAGCAAGGGCCTGCTGCTAGGCCTGATGGTGAGCAGGGCCCAGGCACCACATACACAGTGAAAGGTGAGAAACTGCCAGACCTCATAGATAATGAAATGAGAAGTAGGGGCTTTGTGGGACACTGCCCAAAGGGGAGGCATGAGGGCAAATGAATCATAAACATAAGAGAGGGATGTCACCAAAGCCAGTAAGGGAAGGCATGAAGAATCACACAGAATCACAGAATGTGTAGGTTAGAAGAGACCTTCAAGATCGAGTCCAACCTAGCCCTAACACCTCAACTAGGTCATGGTATCAAGTACCACAAGTACCACATCCAGTTTCCTTTTAAACACATCCAGGGATGGTGACTCCACCACCTCCCCGGGCAGACTATTCCAGTATTTAATGACTCTTTCAGTGAAAAACTTCCTAATATCCAACCTATATTTCCCTTGATGCAGCTTAAGACTGTGTCCTCTTGTTCTGTCAGTTGCTGCCTGGAGAAAGAGACCAATCCCCAGCTGTCTACAACTACCCTTCAGGAAGTTGTAGTGATAAGGTCACCTCTGAGTTTCCTTTTCTCCAGGCTAAACAATCCCAGCTCCCTCAGTCGTTCTTCATATGGCTTGTTTTCCAATCCCTTCACCAGCTTTGTTGCCTTTCTCTGGACACGTTCAACCATCTCGACATCCTTCCTAAACTGAGGGGCCCAGAACTGGACACAATACTCAAGGTGTGGCCTCACCAGTGCCGAGTACAGGGGAAGAATGACCTCCCTGCTCCTGCTGGCCACACCATTCCTGATCCAGGCCAGGATGCCATTGGCCTTCTTGGCCGCCTGGGCACACTGCTGGCTCATGTTCAGCCAGCTGCTGACCAGAACCCCCAGGTCCCTTTCAGCCTGGGCACTGTCCAGCCACACCGTCCCCAGCTTACAACGCTGCAGGGGGTTATTGTGGCCAAAGTGCAGGACTTGACACTTGGACTCATTAAACTTCATCTTGTTAGACTCTGCCCATTGGCCCAACCGTTCCAGATCTCTCTGCAGAGCCATCCTATCTTCTAAGCGGTCGACATATGCTCCCAACTTAGTGTCATCCGCAAATTTACTAATGAAGGATTCAATACCCTCATCCATGTCATCAATGAAAATATTGAACAGAGCTGGCCCCAGCACAGACCCCTGAGGAACACCACTGGTGACTGGCCGCCAGCTGGATACAGCACCATTCACCACCACTCTCTGGGCCCGGCGATCCAGCCAGCTCCTAACCCAGCACAGAGTGCTCCTGTCCAAGCCCCGGGCTGCCAGAGGAGCTGGTGGCTTCTTTGGGAGGACAGGAGACTGGTGAAAGGTGGGAACCTGGGAGAGGAGAAGGGGCATATGAAGTGAATGCTGTCATTGGAGCAGGCTCCTAGAAGTTCATGCTATTTGGAACAGGACTGTTTCCACTAGACTAATGACTGACTTTTGAGACTTGGTACCTTTTTGCTAGGCTCTTAGCTGACCCTGCCTGCCTGCTCTGCTATCCTGGCTTGCGCACAACTTGTGTGGTGCTCATGAACAAGGAGCCTGTGTGTGTGTTGATAAAGTCCTTGTGCTCAATCAAGGAAGGGCTGTAAGCCTGGAGCATCTAAGGAAACGACAACAATGAAATGTCATCAGCATGAGCCACAGCATCAAAACATGCAATGAGACCATCAGCAGAGCTGAGATTTACCACGCAATAGTAAACAAAAAAATAACTGCAGCTAATAAAATGGGTGTAGCTATACTTTTTGTTAGAAAACAAGAAATCACCCCAAAAATGAGAGTTTTAATAATTAAAAAAAAGGGAAAAAAAATCTAGTAATTAAAAAACATACCGCTCTTGCTTTGTAAATTTTGCAAATAGTGTAACTACTGACCTGAAAGTCTGATTACTAATTGCAACAGCCAAAACTCACAGGGCCAGAACATTCATAATCCAAAACGTTGCAAAGATATGAGTATTAAAGTGAGCGTGTAACTTAACTTAGCGATAGTTTGACACACAGAGTTATGGTTGAGGTGAAAATGTTATAGATGAATTTTCTTTACATGAGAAAACGAGACACTGTATGTTGGTAGTTGTTTTCACCTCAACATGGAAATTATCAGGAAAAATTAATAAATGTTACTACATGAGAATAAAAAACAAACACTTGACACTTACCAGTCATCATTTACGTAAACCAAAACCTTTATTGCCTGTATTTATATAAATAGGGTATCATACAGTAAGCCCTAGTTTACACTTATAAATGGAGAACATTTTGAAGAGCTCTTCAAAGAGCAATGTAAAGTGTGCAAAAATACTAGAAAGAGAAATAAATATTCTAAAATGAAAAAAAAAAAAAAAAGAACTGCTCTCCCATGCCTAGAAATATCAAGTACCTCTTAGATTTTTAACTTAAAAGATATCTTTGCCAATTTTAGGTCAAAATAAACGCAGCAGATGTATTACAACATTAATGATAACACAGAAAATATAACCCAAAGTCCTGAATGTAATCTTGTACATCCACAGAAAACATTTCCACATTTTATCTTCTTGAAACTACACTAGAGCACATAGAACTAGTGGTATATTACAATATATTCTCTTTAAAACACCAATTTTCACAGTCCTGGAAACAGTACCAGTTTATTGCTAGCATTCCATTTAGTATTTCATAGCACACAAGTGTTGAGTAACTCATACACTGTAAATAAACACACACCAAGTAAACTGATGTTATTATCACATACCTTAAAACAGGTTTGGTTTTTTTTCCCTAATTTGTGTCAATTTTGTTGCCTACAAAGTCAAGGACAACAATACCAATTAGCTCCTAGCACAGTATTAGCAAAATATCATTGACACTCTCTCAAGTTAATAAATAATCTTAATTCCAGCTGGTAACACATCTAGAAGTACTCTGATCAACTACTTAAAATTGGGAGCAGATGGGTGTCCACTAGTGACCAGAAGCAGGATTTATACAGGTTGATTCTACACTTCCCAGTATATTTCAGAAGTACAGGGAAATGCTGATTATCTCAAAGTCTTCAAATATTATTGTGGTCAAAATTCTGCACGTAGTTTAAAACTTACGTGTTTACAAGTCTCCAGTCCTTGAGATTCCAGATTTTCACAGTACTAAGTTAAAAATTTATCAGATACAACATCCTATAGTTTACCTGCATTCTGCACTGAAACAGTCACATGACTTCTTGGGGAACTCTTCTCTAGGATACAGTCATCACTAGGAGAGAAAACTCCCAAACTCTTTAACATTAAAATTTGCATCAGCTAGATATGTAGCCTAGTGAAGTAAGAACTTGAATTGCAAAGACATTGCTTTACTATCAACAAAACCTGGGAACAGAAAGAAAGGGATTTTTCTTTAAAATAAAAATTTTTAGAAGACAGTTAGCAGTGGCACTTTGAATAAATTTACAAGGAAACAAATGATCATTTGCATACAAGAGAACAATCAAACAATGAACAGAGGAATCCACAGCATCACTTTGCTATCTTCTTTTTCAAGTTTTTATTTTGAAGGTCTGCTTTCACAGCATATAAACTCAGCTTTGGGACCAATCAGCATTATCCTGAAAATGTTTTAAATAAAGGTCTTCTTTGGATTTTAGCAAATCCATAGTCCACAATTCCAGGAGTGCTTTTCTTCAGTCCTCTAAATAAGGGCCAGGCACTGTACCTAGAGGCTCACTTCAGCAATACCTGTTTCTACCAAGCATAGTCATACACACATCATTTTACTGCTTTGATAGCAATTTATTTTTTCACAGTAAGTCACAAATTATCTTTGTCTAAAATATCTGCTTGGACTGTGATGGACATCCATTAGAGAGCCACATATTTTCTAACAGTATTTATGCCTGGACAGTCTCTGCTGGAACGAGATTTCCTGTTGTATCCAGCTGCATGCACTTACAAGAGCAGGCAGAAACTGGGCACTCAGTATGGTCCCTAAATACCAACAGCCAAAAAAAAAAAGAAAAAAACAGGTAAAATAATTTTGCAATTATACATTTAACTATGTGCAGAAGTGTAGTATTAAAAAAAAACCTGCCGTATCATAGTTCAGTTATATTATTTAAACTTAATAATGATAAATACAGGGAAGGAGACGTTCTACTCAGTGCAGAATACACATGTGAAATAACAAAATTTTAACATCAACTTACCTGAACCAGCTGAGCATATGACCAGCATGTCCACCATGTCTACAGTTGTGACACCAAGTAAACCAGTTGTTGAACTGTGCTAACTTCTTGTCTTTGCTAAGATCCACTTTTTCATCTGACTTGGATCCTCCTGTCCAGAGGCAAACCCACCCCCACAAATATGTCTGTAAATCATTACACTTCATTTATATTTCAGTCCCAACCATTAAAATAATTTTGAAATTAAGAACATTATGTGAAAAAGCATCCTGATTTTAAAATAGAAGTCAGTAAAAATACTGGAAGAATGCCAAAAAAGAATTAGTCTGCTATGCTGTTGCTTCGCATTTTATCAATATCCTGAATTTGCCTATTAAACAAATTTTACAGACAGAATCTCCTTCAATGGTGATTTATGACTTATTGATTTATATTCCAGTGAATTATGGGCCTGTTCTGCTGCACATGAAATCTTGTCCTTTAGAGAAAAAAAAATCAACAAAATCTAAGTTATGAATTGGAAGAAGTACAATACAGCAGTCATAACAAAGGTCAGTGAAAGAATGAGAAAAGGTAAATAAACATGACAGCTGTACAGCTGTTCATGGCTCTGTAATAAGACTGACTTAAAAATATGGTCAAAATCCTTTTCATTTAGACATTATATAATGCCGAGCCAAAGGCATTTAGAACCAAACATTTCTAGTCATAATACCTCTTAGCTGTGACAGCATGACTCATGCTTTCTTTCATATTTAGCAACAGAAAGTACACCACACCCTTCTTCCTCTTCCAGCTAAAAATTAATTCATTTACATTCAAAGATTCGTGCAGCATGCCAACAATTCATCTCAAAGAAACACACTCCCCATTTCTTTCAGTTGTAAAGCTCACAATACTGATCCCCACAATACGTGGATCTTTACATCAGTCTAACCATGGAATTTGTCTGACAATCTCACAGAAAACTGCCAGAACCAAGTAACTATGCATACTGTCTGACCCTTTAGAATTGAAACAAAGGTTTCATCACAAAATTAGATGTGATGTAAGCAAGTTCTCAATCATGGTCCTTCTCCCTTCAAAATGATGAGTATGAATATTTAAAGTATAAGCACAAATAGAAAAACTAAATGCAACAGAAGATCTTTCAATAGGAACTGCTAATCTGACCTCTAACTAGTACTGTAGCTGAATCACTAAACCCACTGTGTCATACCTGGACAGCTGGAAACTGGTGTTCCCATATTTATCAAGCAAAGTGCACAGCGGGGCAGGGGCTTACGGCAACCAGGGCAGCTCGTAACTTTTGACTTGGTTGGTGAACCGCTGACTCCATACTGGCTAAAACCTCGCCCCTGATGAGGAATAGCTGAACAGCTGTAAGAAATTGATTTCCCACAGAAATTGCAACTCACAAACACCTAAAGAGAACAAATACCCATTAATTTTTTGGTTTGGTTCCACTTTTGCTACACCTGTGAGTGAATCCATTCAAGCTAATTAACATTTATTTACCAGACACTCTAGAGAGTGGCCTGGAAAGCTAAAGCTACTTGTGAAGGAGTTCTTAACATCTTGGCTTATAGATGAGGCACACAGCCCTGAGAAGTAGGCCTCAATGATGCTCACCAACTTCAAAAGCGCATAAAAACATGCACAATTACTAACACACTAAAAGATATTATTTAAGATAATGAAAGCTTTATCTCCAATAATGGAACAAATTAGGTTTATTCTACTTTAAATATATAAAGTCTGGTCTCTCCCTCTTTATAGTCAGATGACTCACACTACAACCCCCAACATAAGGATTATCCCAATACTATTTATCTGCATCCCTCTTGTCACTAGTTGTGACTTGATACCAAGGAACACATATTTTAAATTCTCTAGGGCTATTTATGTTAACAACATAAGGAAGGAGCAGTAAACACAGCTCCCTGCCACTTGGAACAACTCTGCTTAAGTAGCTATGACTGATAAATGAATTCAAAATCAGCTTTCCTCAGAAACTCTGAGGCCCTAAAGCTGGTAATGAATATATTTAGCAGATGTGAGAGAGTAAAAGGTGCCGTGATAAGAGCATGTTGGCTGAAACTACCACCAGATGTTAAGAAGACAGCATTTGGGCAGGGCACTAGTTTTTGGGTCAGTGTATGTTCAGAACTGATAATGAAAGTTGCTGCTGTTCACTTTAGTTTCAGGTTCAAGGGCTTCAAAACAACTTTGAGGTTTTTTTCAATTAAAACAAAAGCAATTTGAACTAGTTCCATGGTTTCAGCATCAGTTTCACCCTGACGCTGAATTCAGCCGGGTGATACATCTCTGATTTCTTTTTTCAGCATGTGAGAGAAAAAAATTAAAATAATTTCCAGCTTCTCCAGAAGAAAAGTGTTGATAGGTTAAAGTTTATGAATGACCTGTTATTTGAAAAAAAAAAGTGACACCTCTTTTTTTTCAGGGCAAGCTAAGTTGAAATCTTTCTTTTGCACATAAATCCTCATGAAAACCAAGATATGGCCAGCAAGGGCTTTTTTTACAGAAGTATCATGCCATGTTTCTTTCTGGACTGATCATATTTCATATAAGATTTATATTTACCTGGGCTAAAGGCTTTGAGCTGGGATCCAGCTTACTCCTATGGATATCAAATTCTGCACGTTTATGCCAAAACCTCCAAGCATCTAAAAGATTTCTGTAGTTCTCAATCCAGTACTGAACCCTTTCATCCTTAAGTACATCTGATGGAGAACCCTAAAGTAAGCAGGAAAAAGTGTCAGATGTACATTAAAGACACACAATACATATTACTCACTTTCTCAAAAGGCTTTACAAAGTGTATTGCAAGACATAAGAAAAAATACAGTATCATTTATCCTGAAGATGAATTTTCTGTTAAATTGTAATGTGAGTTTGATATATGTTTTCTTCAGTTTCTTTCTGGTTGAAAATACTTGTGCTGCCATGTCCTCCTAAGAACTCATGTCTGTGAGATGAAGGATTTGACAGTTCTGTCATGTATCACAATCTCTATCACTGTCATGATTGCATATGCAGTTAAACATACCACTGGCAATAGCTGCTACTGTGTAAGGGCCAAGGTAAGTCCATTATCAGAAAAAACCAAACCCAAAGCTGACAAACAAACAAAAACCCCTCACTTTTGTTGTCTACCAAAATCCTCAAAGAAAAGAAAAAAAAAAAAAAAAAAAAAAAAATGACA
>VWYP01002265.1:164-134718 GCA_013400435.1 Pycnonotus jocosus | reverse complement strand
AAAACTGTCAAGCTTTTTTCACTACATTCAGGTCAACTCTGCTTAAGCTACAGTGGAAGGGCAGATGTGCTGTGGTAAGAATAGATCTGGTGCTGGAGCTGGTCAGTCTCTCCAGGACTGGGACAGTAAGAAACCCAGTGCAGAAACACCCACATGGCTTTGCAAGTGCCAGCTTGTGTCTTACGTGTCTCGTGCTAAGCCAGAGCTAAGTGCTACTGAACCATGCTGATTCTATTTTGTCTCTGTACTTCTTGCCGTGATGTGTCCTGTAGTATCTATATTTTCAGAGGCATCAGAGGTTCAGGTTGTGGATAGTCAAATAAACAGGAAAGACCCAAGCAGGGATTTTGAATCTCCCCCCAATAGTGCAGAAACAGCACAAGAAAGTTCTGGTGTTGATTCAGCTTATTTCCCTGCAGCCAACAGAGGGACTTTGCTTCTATTCATCTGGAGTCAATATTATTCTGATGTTCATGGCTCCAGTTTCTGCATTAAATTAGACTTATGTTGTCCTTAAATAAGAAAGGTGAAGAGCCAAACTGATCCATCCTGCAAGGGAAGGAGAAGCTCTTTGTATCTATGTATGAACTTCTATTTCTACCATCCTCCACCCAGCCTCAGTTTCCTACAGTTTAAGAAAAGAGTTAGCAATTATTAAGGGTTATGTTCAACCTTTCAAAATATGTTTTTCTACTTTGAATTCTCTCTCAAAATACCTTGTTCAGGACTCTCCTTTCCTATCTGTTTGATATTTAGTCAGATTAAGGCCCTAAATGAGAAGATACAAGTAAACTCACGGTAACTGTCAAAGAGATAGCAAAAGATTAAAAAAAAGTCTGTATTTATAACAACTTTGTTACATATTTTTGAGTGGACTTTTACTTATTACCAAAAAACATTATAATGTACATCTTAAAGCTGCCTCTTCATAAAATTAAAATACTAATTCCCTAATTAATTTAGAAAAAAATCATTCTTTTAAAAGTTTCTCTGTTAGGGGTAAGTAATGCCTGGAAGTGTCACAGGCTGCTTGTTAAATCAGAGGTGACAGAAATTCAGACAATGTTTTGGTTTTTTCTAGCAAATCTCTTCAATATATACTGGTAGATCAACCAGAATAATTCCCTTTCATAAAGAGATTTGCATATTTTTCTGAAGAGTGACTATAAAATAAGCATAAGTTTTCATGAACTAAGTGTTATTTCTAAATTAATATGTAGATGCTTCCTGATTTTTCTATATGTATGCTGAAAAATGCATGTTTCCTTTCAGAACAGGAAAAATATGCAATAGTTAAGGCAGTACATAGACATTTGGTGTTTTACTAGTTTTGCATGAATGGGAGGAGTGTGACTTGTCAGAATGGATTGATTCAAAGCTATGCAGAAATGCAAGGTTTGATCTCACTAAAGGGCCTTTCCTTTGCTTTATTCACTGGTTTTTGCAGTACAAGCCAGAGAAAATTTGCAATTATATTTTTTTGACATTGATGATGTTTTTTGATAATGCTTCATTGATGATGATGCAATGATATTTTATGACATTGCATGATATTGCAATCTGATTGCTGGCAAAACTCTCATATCTCAGTTAGAAAAGGACTTACCCCATGCACTTTTTCCTCCTAGCTTGAAGTCTGAATCTAGTTCATCAAAACCATGTTTCTATTGTACCGTACGGTCTCTAACTATGAATAATACTTTCCTGCAGAAGGCAGAGCTTCTGCATGTAAGAGTGCAGAAAATAAAAACCAAAGCTTTTAGTGTACATTTAACTGTTCTTTCCAGTGATAGCTTCCATTCTCATAGTAATTCTATTAGTCAGAACTCTAAACTTTTTGCTGAATGTATTGTCATTATAATGGTAAAAGCATGATCTTCCTACCAGTACTGATTTTGCCTCCAAATTTTCAATATGAACATTTTCTGCCACTGAAAGCACTCCAGCTGTGCTGCACAATGGGATAAATAGCATATGTCTGTTTCTGCAAGAAGCCGCTTGCTTTGTGCTCTGACCTTTCTAACTTTTCCAGCTCTAAATAATTTTTTTATACAGACTGTTCATGGGCTAAATGAAAAAAAAATAGCCAAATGAAAAAGACATAAATGAAGATCAAATTAGGAGCAATCAAGATGCACCTGCAATTCATTTATTCATTTCACTTCAGTAGATGGAGACATCATCTATCCTTAATGAACTTCAGTTAGCAGCGAAATATAGGTGGAAACAATACTCTTTTTTCAGGAACATTTTTCAGTCTTTTGGATTCCAGAGGAGACCTTTCTGGGTCTTCAGGCAATTTTTTTAATATTTAATCAAAATTGGTATTATTAACATCTAAAATTGCACCACAAAAATTTCCATGAAATTAAGAATCACAGAATCACAAAATGTTTGAGGTTGAGAGACCTCTAGGAGTCGACCAACTCTTAAATCCCCCATTCAAGCAGGCTCACTTGAAAAGGAGATGGTGGATCATGTCCAGATGGCCTTTGAATATCTCCAACATCAACATGCAGTTCCAACTTTGGAATTGTTCTCAGCAGTATTATGGGAACACATTTGGAGCTGGAGGAGAAATATATTGCTATAAAAATCACATAAATTGCATTTGTAGCTGTGCTTTGGTTGCCCATGCCTTAAAAGGGAAGGCATGACAATGTTTTAAAGTGGCATAATAGAAGGGCTTTCATATCATCTGACTGGGCACCCAAACTAAAAATCTGAGTTATTTTCCTAGTGTTTTTCAATTCATTTGAGATACTATACTATTAAGGAACTTGCATATAGCCTTCCTTGGATTAATCTCTAAAGGACCTTCCTCTCTCCAGTTGCTTGTAGAGGGAACCTAGGAAGCATAAACATCAACCTTAGCTTGGTAGTTATGACATTGCCCAGTCTAGCACAGAGATACAATGCAAGAAAACAAAATACTGGGTATCATATCTGCAGAGTTTCACCAGATTAGCTAAGAGACACATTGTTCACCTCTGTTCTGCTAACTCTTAATATTCAGAATTGAAATGGTCTAAACTGCCTCGGGTAACATGAATAAAACAGAAAAAAACCTACAACTGTCATAATATATATCTGAATGTGACAATCTGTGTTAATTTAAAAGGTCTATGTTTCATGCTTCTATTAATAACATATTTAAAATCCCTTACCACTAGAATAAACTCCATCAGAAACAACAGGAGCACTCTCAGCTGCAAAGGAAAGAAATATATTTTCCTAAATTTTATAAACATACCTTGTGGTTATTTTACAGGTTATTTGAAGTAGCAAATCAATCTCTTTGTGATTCTAAACATACTTAAATATGAAAAACAAGAAAGCTGTCAATGTACATGTCTTATATTTCTTAAATCTTAAGATATCACAGTGATTGCACAAGCTTTTCCCTTTAAGCTGTATATATATATAAAAGACCACAAAGCAGATCTGTTTTCTTGTAAGTAGCTAATGAGTAGGTCTGCTGAGCTGTAATGGTTTAACCCCAGCCCACAGCCAAGCCCCAGGCAGCCACTTGCTCACTGCCCTCACCAGCAGGACTGAGAGAGAATTGGAAGGGTAAAAGGTAGAGAACTTGTGGGTTGAGATTAAGACCCAGAAGGAAAGCAAATCAAGGAATGAATTCACTGCTTCCCATGGGCAGGCAGATGTTCAGCCATCCATGAGAGCAGGGCCTTGGCTCATCCTCCAGGAGAGCAGGGCCCCATCACATGTAAGGGTTACTTGGGCAGACAAACACCATCACTCCAAATATCCTCTCCTTCCTCCTCCTTTCCCCCACTTTATGCACTGAGCATAATGTCACATGGTGTGGGAATGTCCTGTCCTGGCTGTGTGTCCTCCCAGCCTCCCATGCACACCCATCTTTCTCACCAGCCTGGCTGTATGAAAAGAAGAAATGGCCTTGTCTCTGTGCAAGCCCTGCTCAGCAATAACAAGAACATCTCTATGTTATCACCTCTGTGTTCAGCAGAAATCCAAAACACAGCCCCAGACTAGCCACTGGGAGAAAATTAACTCTAGTCTGGCCAAAACCAGCACACTGAGCTCAGGATATTTTAGGATGATAGGTTTGAATTAAACTTATCAAAATCACTTTGACCAACAATTCATAGTATGAAGGCATCTCCAGTTCAAAAAATCACATTGGAAAAGGTTGATGTTTTATGGGTAGATGAGAATAGGATTGATTCTTGAATGTATTGAGATTCATTGCTGAGTTTCTGCAGAAAATAGAAAGATTTCACTTCTGTGTATTGCTGGTTTTGCTCAATAAAATTTACATTTTAATCTACAGGAGAGTTCATGTTGTTTGCTCAGAGTGGCAGAAGGTACTCCAGAAAGTGTTCCGTTTACCAGCACAGCTACCCTGGCATTATTTTCTTTTCATGTAATAAAATCTAGGGGTTTTGCCTTGAAATCACAGAGTAATCAATTTTGTATTGCAATGTGGTTAAATCAACCCTTGGACTGTTCCAGAGACACACTTCTAAGCCACTTTTGTAATTGTGTTTCCCATTTGTTCCTATGAAACAATGTTTTTCATGGATATCAACAGACACCCTGAAAATGCGCATCCCTCTGCTCATCTTCACTGTGACAAATGTGAGATGTGCTACATGCCACTCCCTCTTTCCCCTCCTCTTGCAAAAAATTGTATAGTGTAAATATTTTAAAGTCAATATTTTTACTTATATTTGTATGCACTTATGTATTTCTTTAAATATTATTTTAAACATGTATTTACATGCAGTAAAATATTTACATGTAAATTTTACACCATGTAAATGTACAATGAGAGCTAATTTGTCAGCTTAAATTAAACGTAGCCTCTCTGACTTCCATAATCTTCTATTTTTTTCTTGTTCTTTCCATTTGATTAAGTCTATGCTTTGCCCTTCACTACTTCAAACCTTCCTGAATTAGATCACTCACTTTTCTCTCTCTATTTTTGGTCTTGACACTCACAAACTTTCATATCTGCTTCTAAATACTCCCTTGTCACCCTGTGTGTAAAACAAATTGAATTCTATGTGGCAGACCACAGTAAGGACACAAACTCTAATAGTATAATTTTAAAAAGGTCAGAACAGTATTGCTGAAAACTATGCTTGAACAGCTCAAAACTACTGTTGTCATTAACAGGATGATTTTCTGATCCAACTGAGAGAAAACATCAGTGAATCTGTGTAATCAAAGGTGCAGAGTCATGAGAAGGAAAATGCAACAGAAACAGCAAAATGTTGAAATGTGTTCTGGAACTGTATCAGTGCTTCAGTGTTCTGCTCTGACAGAACTGAATTTAGTATAAGTTTTGACATAGATCTTAACAGGAAAAGTCCCCAACTCATTGTGAAATCTAATGTCTATTTTGTGTGTGTTTGCATGTGCTTTAGTGACAAGCCTATGAAAGCATATTACCTGCTACATATATGCTGCTGTCTGGCAGCATATATATGTATATATATATATATATACACACACACACACACACACATACATATATGTATGTATGTATGTATATGTTTGTGTGTGTAAAATATCTTGCAATGGCTTGTATTCATTACTTTGTTTGTAAATTTCAGTAAGTTTATAGCTGAACAGGAGGAAAACACACTGGTCTAAAATCTTATACCTTATCCTAAAAACACAACATGACAGTTAGGAGGCAGACTATCTGTGGTTGAATTAGAGATGGCATGTGAATGCACTCAGTTATTAAGACACCCATTTTAAGGAGGTTTTATTTTAAATTCCTGAATTCTTCACCAAAATAAACTGGCTTCCTAACCCTGCAGTTTCAACAGAAACAAAAAAGCAAACTAAAACTGTGGTGTCTCTTTTTTGTCCTCAAGTTTGGATATTTGATATACCACTATTGCTAAGATGTAACACACACAGGCTAATGGCACCTGGTCTGTAAACTGCTTCCTGAAGCAACAGAGTTCACAGATTAAGGATTAAAGGTAAAGGCTTGATAGATGATTTTGGGGTATTGCATTTGAATGGCTGGTTTTGTTGGTTTTCTTTGTTCACTTTTGTGGTTAAGCTAGCATAAGGAAACTGGTAAAATATACTTCGATATATCACAAAGAAATTAGAGTTCTTGCTATTGGGATTTTTCACTCCATATTCGCTACCATAGAATACTAAAGCATGATTATGTACTAACAGTTAAACTATCTAAGCAGGTGTTTAAATACATGCCATCAATTTTTTTCTTATCTGACTTAGATGGTGGTTAGAATATTTGCTGAAACCAAAGGACAAAAGCTTATTTTTACATGTGATTTAGTTCTGTGAGTGATGACCTCCTGACTACTAAATCAAGCATAAATCTTGATTTTACAACAAAGACGGTATTTCATGCTGTTCATATCACTACAGTGCAGCAATATATACTTCTTTTTTTTGAAAAATGTTTTTAATACAATTTCAATCTTCACAGTTAATGTCAGAACTGAACTGTATAAGATGACACAAACTGTTTACTCCTCTGGAAACTTTCATCATGTGAGGCATATTAAATCCAGTGGTACCATTACATGATCATACACATACAATTGCTTCCTAAACAGATGTGAATGAAAAGCAAGATAGAAAATTCTGCAGGATCTCAAGCAGCTCACAAGGAGCTGCTGCATAAACCAGACACACAGGCAGGCACTGGCCTCAAAAACACCTTTTCATCTCTAACCCCTGCTGTGTCATCCTTCCTTAGAAATTTCAAGTGCTCCATTCTGTCCTGTCCTATATCAAAAACCTCTGTATCAGGTAAAAACATTTTAGCAAGTATTTCAATATTCAGAAAAATTAAAACATGAGGTAGAGGTGAGGTAGAGCAGACACTGAGGAGCAGTCTAAGGCCCCATAAGGACAGAATCGCTGCCAGCTCTTTCCTTTCAAGTTCTGCAGGGCCAGGCAGCTTCTCAACCTTGACATTTGTTTTCTTCCTCTGATCTACATCTCTTCCTGAATTCATATCTTTCATGCCTCCAGGCACTAACTAGGACATCTGACTGGTAAGGGAAAAAAAATATTAGCCAGATATGCTGACTCCCAACATAAGGTCATGAAATAGTGTTCCTTGGGAGCTGATTTTAAAATATCTTTAAAAAATTATTTGAAATATCTCACAGAGAAAGAAAAAAGGATGACATATGATTTCAAATAACCACCATCATCTTCATTTTAGATTTATTTTTTCTAGAGTTGCTCCTAAAAATCTTGAAAGAATTAAAAGTTGTTATTGTCAGTTATAGGAAGAAAGGATACATACACAGAACACTGTAATGAAAGTTCATCATTTACTCAATTGAAGCAGCTCAAAACTCTACTGCATTAGAGATGTTAAAAATGCCAATTTCAAGTAAAGTAACTTTTAAATATCAGGATATTGTGTGTAATCCTTGTTTCTTGGCATCTTTGATAAGAAATAATGCTTTTAGTAAAGCATGTCTCCAGTCATCATTATACCAAATAGAAAGGTAGAAGTGATGCAATTAAAACTGGATTTTGGTTTTAAGGAGAAACTTCCATTATGTTTAAATGTGGAGCACTACCAAAACTTGTCATACCTTTAAAAAAAGATGAAGCCTTTCTTGTCTTTAATGTCATGATCTCTATCAAGTATGATTTCTCTAGGACAAGTACCTAATTTTCAGTTTCATTCTTGTACAACTTGAGGAACAATATTGCAAGAACTAAAATCAGCATTTCCCACTTGGCCATAGGAGAGCTGGGAGCTGGGGGAGGGGGGGCAATAAAAATTGACTACTTTCTGCTTAATACAGGATTCACAAAATAAAATTATATGTACAGTTGAGCTTGCTAAATATTATTTATCAAATACATTATTCATTGAATCTTTGTCATTTTTCATTGACTAATTTATTCAATAAATACTGTCAACCAATTCTGCAACACTCAAAATACTATTTGTCAAATAACTTATTTGATAAATTATGACGTTATTAAAATCCCTTAGTCAACTGTATGCATTTGTTTACTTCTTCATTTTTGGCTAGCTTCAACCTCAGCCATGGAGTAAAGATGCCAAAATACAAATTTATGATGCACATTAAATGCTAACATAAGGGACAGACAGTGCTTATTTTCCATCAGTCAATTCTTCTTAAAAAAATGTTAAAGAACAAGTTGTAATTGTTCTTTTTCTCATCTGTTCTTTAATACTTTGTTTGTTTTCTCTGGTCCTTCTTTCAAGCTTATAATATAATTTTCTAGATGATAATGGTCTTTTTTGTATCATTTATATCCAGGAGGTGACTCAATACCATTTTTGAGAAATGCTTTTCAATTTCAATCTTTGGCTATCTCTAAAGATGTAATTACAATTTAAATAGTCAGATATGAGTTTGTAAAAACAGAGTTCTGTGAATGTATATTATGCTCTAGAAAATTATCCAAGTTCTGCTTCTGTCATTTCTGTGACTGAAAAACAAGGAATTCACAGTGCAGGAACAAATGAGACTATTTTGCAATTAGGAAAATATTACTATAGACAACTAGAGAGAAACCTTATCCATGAGCAGGATTCTATGCAAGTGGAACAAGAATCTTTATCAATAGTCATGTCTTCCTCCTTTTCCATATGCCCAGCAGAAGATAACTGGAACTACATTTGTAGAATTAGTGAGTATTCATATCTGCATCCAATGCAAACACAGTCAATTTCGAGCACGTGCAATATTGCAGAATTATTAACCTCACAGGGGGAAAAAATAAAATTAAAACCCAAGGAAAATCCCTCCAATGCCCAGAAACACAAAAATAGGTTATCAAACTAAGCATGGAAACTTTGGATGCCACTTAATAGTTTTGGCCTTTGTCAGTAGATGCCTCAGTTCTCTCTTCTTGAAAAGGGGCAGCTGTCAATGTTCTTATGTGTTTGGATTCTATGCAATAAGACTGCAATATTCATAAAGCACTTATATCCACGAAAATCAACACAATATTTATTTTTCTGTTTTATTTACAAAAAAATATTTGTAGAAATTATAAATAACTTTTGCAAACATTGGCACAAATGGTAACCCTACTCCAACACCATAATCCACGGAAACACCAAGTCCCAAATTGTCCCTACTCAAAAGCCTGACTCTGAGTGACTAAGCTCTTGATAGAATTTGTCTCTTGATATTTAACCAGGTTGTTAATGATTCAGGTCTAGGTAGCATTGATCTCTGATGCTACAACTCACTTAGCAGCCATGATGTCACTTTTAAGGATAAAAGTAACTGCATTACTGAAAATATGGACATGTTTAAGAAAACTGCTTTGACAAATATGATTTGACTACCTGAGAGACTTAAGAGAACCTAGAAACCAAAGTAATCCCCAACAGCAGTATGATTTATGTACAAGCTTTCTGATAATTGTTATGCATAAACAACATTTTGCAAATTCAGCAAAATAAGAAAAAGGGCAATTTTGTAGTAAATTTGTTCTTTATGAGCCACTAATCTTTAGTTTTATGAAGAAACAACCTTAACACATCTGAGCTGTTGTGTGCCTGGCTGGCTTGTTTCAGGTCCTGGGGATAACATGCCATCTGTCTTTTTTCCTGGTTTGTTGTTTTGGGGTTTTTTTTCCCAGCATATGGGCCAGACAGAATTGATGCTTCAACCCCTTTGCTTCTCTGAGGCTGAATACTGTTCCAAAATGTAGAGTAAGGGGTAGCACACTGGTAAAGCTACAGGTAGGGAGAGATTGTGCTGAGGGACAGCTCTGAACCCCACTGTGGGGTGTGAGTTTATGCACAGCCTTGTACTCAAATGAGCTCCAGGAGGCCTTGTCTTCAAAAATAAGTCATGGTTAGTCTGAGCCATACAGCTGTATGGCTTGACATGTTCTCACTTCAGCATTCATATTTTTCCTATTCAGCCTATTTTTCCTATTTTACACAGCTTTTGATCTAAATAGGCAAGTTATCCCACAAGAGAGAGAAAAAAATTTACAAGATTCAGCAATTATACCAAGAAAAAAATTACAAAGATGTGTGCTGCTTTCTTTGGTGGGCGTTTGCTGTTTCCAGTGTATGGCAAATGTAGGGTCTCACACTACATCTTTTGAAGGACCCTGCACTGAAATGTAAATGCCCAATTCTGCTACCCTGCAAGGATGAGAATCAGTGGCAATTGTCCTGACAAATAAGATGTCTCCAGATTTACTTGTCAATAAACAAGGGGAGCAGGACTTGGAGCTGAGGGCAGTCATCATCTTGTGTGAAGAGAGCCAAAGCCTGGGCATTTCCACAGCTGAAGAAAGGAGACAAAGCATATGCTGCTTCATATGAACTAAATGTCACTTGTCTTCTAAAGCTGTTTTTACTGTAAGATTGCTAATACTTGTTTCCCCACAGTCCCCATAGGTACTATAAAAATTTAATTTCTACTCTAAATATTTAAATCCCAGTCAAACCTGTTAACATTTTGAAGGGTAAACAAAAAGGAGATGTGCAATTGTTCTGCACTCCTCTGGGTCCCAATGAAAGGCTGCACCAGCTCTAACTCTTTTTGGGGTTTTGGAGTATAGATATTTCTTAGTCATTTCAAACACAATATGTTCTGGAATAATTTAATTTTTCCAAGAAAAGTCAGTTACAATAAATTACTGAACTTTTGGGTACTGGAGTGTTCTTTCCTGCATGGTGGGTCTTTTGTTTTGGGGTTTTATTGAGGTTTTTTTTCCAATAAATTGAAACATTTATAAATCAGAGAGCAACACCTCCTCAAGAAGTTAGAATTTTACAAATATTTCCAGTGTTTAAAGTAGCATCACTTAAATTATTAGCATTTGTGTTGTACATTATCCTATTTTTCTGTGGAGAGTAAAATTTAATATGCAAAGAAAATCTTTCCCAGGTAATAGGGAGCCAGAAATTTCTAAGAGATGTTACAATTACTGTGTAATTGATCTTACACAGTAAGATCTTACAAGTGAATTCGGAAGATCTCATTCATATAAAATTGTGATAATACAAAAATACATGAAGGTATGATACTGATCATAGAAGCCTTATAGTCTAAATAAAAATAATTATGATCAAAAATGGTAAACAATCAAAAAATTTATCAATCTGAATGTTTATGTTAACAACAAAATCAAATCTATTTCCAAATTAATTATACCACAAATGTATGAACCTGTGAAACTTGTAAGTGGTTTCTATAATTACCCTCTTGCACAAAAAAAAAGTAATTTGCCATAACAGATGAATAATGAAAACCTTCAGTCCTATAAATTTTCTGTTTTCTTTCTTTGAAAATCTGCAGGGTTTATTATTTTTTTCTTTATATAATTTGTTAGCTTTGTTAAAAAAGCTAACAGCCTGAAAACATCACAGCTGAAGGCTATGAACATTGCTTTAAGTGCTTTTCTATTGATTTCAGACCACTCTCACTGAGTACATCAGCATAATATTAGTGCCATAGGCAGGCAATATGTGTTTGAATAAATTTTATCTACTTTCATATTTGAAATCATTTTTAATTAATGAGAAATCCAAGTAAATACTTTTTGAAACAAAACTCTGATCCCTCTGATCCCTCTTTAGGAGTTCCATTAATTTATAATGCTCTTTAGAACCTGAAAATTGTTCTGGCTTATCGTTTCAATGAATAGGGGTTTGCTTGTATCACTATAAAGAAAAATTCCTTCAGGCAAGTTTCCTGAGATTCCCTAACACATCAATCATTACAGAAAATAAAAACATACTTTAAACAACCTCAGCATGGTTATACCCATAGGCACAATTTGGCCAACAGAAATTTAATATCTGCAAAAACAAATAAACATTTCTGCTCACTATTTGCATGGAAGACAGCTGAAAAGAACCATATGTTTACTTAACTTATTTTTATAGCTTTTATTAATTGAATCTAAAAATTGGCAGCAGAACTGCATTTGATCTATTACAGAGAAATGAAAATCTATTGCACCAATATTTAAAAAGTATTGACTAAAAAAGCATGACATTTACATTAATTGCATTATTTTTGGTGTCTTTCTTGACAGAATACTGTTAGAAACTTACCTATTACCATAAAATCCTAGAGATGGTGTTCCTCAAGCAACACAATGTGGAAAGGTGGAAGCTGAGAGTGGTGTAGAGTTGTTAGGGCAGCTTCAACTCCCCCTGCGGCCTCCTGGGGGATCAATAGATTTATAATAATAATCCAGAACTGGCACTCAGTTGATCTGCTGGCCCTTCTTTGAACTGCCAAAAATACTTGGCTTGGTCAGTGCACCAAAATTACTGAGAAGTTCTCCAGAGGACAAAATTGTGTACATTATCTCATCCAGTGGTGATATCTATCAATCCTATTGTTTTATCCAAAAAAAGTCAGCAAGGATCTGTAAATCTAATGAACTCCAATTGATGACTTGTGTTGCTGATCCATGGATAAAGAGGAAATGGAGAAATTCCAGCTCCAAATTCCAGCTGTTCTCATACATTTCTGCAACTGCTTTTGCTCCCATTGTGCTCTAGTTTGAGTCCATAGCACCAAGGCTGCCAGCCAAGCACCCACCAAACCCACTCACTCTCCACTCTCTGTGGGAGAGGGTTGAAAATAAAACCTGAAGGAGAGATCCTGTGGTCAGGATAAAGGCAGGGGAAATGCTTACCATCTCTTGCTGTTGTCAGCACAGGCTTGACCTGGAGAAATTCAAATTAATTTTGTTGGTCTGTTTTGTCTTTCCCCTCATCTGACATTGACCTTCATCACATTCGTTTTTGTTCTCTCCACCTCTCTCTTTCCAGTGTTTTATGCCCTTTCTTGAATATTCCTTCCAAAAAGTGCCCTGTGGTGGCTCCCTGTGGTTGGGATGGGCTGTGTCTGGCACATGGTAGTAGCCCCTGGCCTTTTCTGTCAGAGGCTGCCCCTGCAGCTCCTCTGTCAGCTCCTGGGCACCTGCACCTGCCACGAGCATCTTACTAAGCATTTCTCTCCCAGGTATTGAAATATGTGGATGTACAAGGCTTCCAGTTTGAAACTGAGCAGGGTTTTGCTTTGGAAATGCAGCAAGATATACCTACCCACTTTTTTTTTTCTTTCTTTTTTGTAAAATGACTAAATCACCAATTTAAAAAAGAAAAGAAAAGAAAAGAAAAGAAAAGAAAAGAAAAGAAAAGAAAAGAAAATTGTGTGGCAGAACCCAGCTGGGTGCTACATAAATCATTCATTTTCCACTCTTTTCTCCATCCATTCACAAGCTAATCCATTCCTGTGTTCATGTGTGTTTCTCCAGGAAAATGTAAAAGCTTTGATGGTTCATGTTAGAAGGCTATATGTATTTGAGATTGACAGCAGTGCATTGTTTTCTATGCAAGTTACATTATTTACAGAAATCTCTTCTTGGTGCAGTATTCAGTCAATGAAAGAATTATTCTCCCTTACCTTTGTGCTGGCACCTGAAATAAAGTAAATAATAGACACCAGTGAGTGAAATGTCATACCTGTCATACCAGGCCTTCATGCAAGGTCATCATTTGCTACACTCTTTAGTATGCCAGACAACAGGATTTTAATTTTTTTTAAGTGTTCTCTGGCAAAATAGAAAATAGGCTTTAAATACCTACATAAATTAAAAGACAGAAAAAGAGGTCAAAAAAGAGGAAATATTTTGTATTAACAAGCTCTCCTGCTTTCAGCTCACTCTTAATGAAAATGGTACACTGGAAAAGGAAAGCTGGACATGGTTTGTGGAAGGTGTGGAAGGTATGGAAGATAATGCAAGGACAAAGAAATACAAAAGAATGGTTAAAGAGTAGGCATTTACAAAGACTCAAAGTTTTTATCATATGCAAAACAAAGGAGACACAGCAGAAATTTTAGAGTTTTTCTCAGGTGATATGTGTCTGAATCAGAAACTATTGTTTTAAAACAAAACAAAACAAAATGACCTGACCCTAAATCAACTGCATAAAAGGTCTAAACTAGACTATAGTACATGGGTCAGAAAACTGATAATCAGGAATGATTTTCTGTAATATTCTCCCTTGAATATGATTTGAGTTAGTAATGAAGAAAAGCTAATTTCATTTCAGGGTTGTTTAGTGGACTGTGAGACAGACAGAAAGAATCATTTCATATGTATTCAATTTGCAGTGGGCAGCATTGCACTTAAGACTTGCAGACAGTATTCCTATTGGAGAAGTGTGGTTTGATTCCAGGAGAGGGGAGAGAATTGGGAAAGTAAAAGTGAAAAACTCCTGGATTGAGATAAAGACATTTTAATAGGGAAAGTAAAAGCCACACTCACATAAACAAAGCAAAACAAGGAATTCATTTACCACTTCCAATGGGCAGGCAGATGTNACAGAAAGAATCATTTCATATGTATTCAATTTGCAGTGGGCAGCATTGCACTTAAGACTTGCAGACAGTATTCCTATTGGAGAAGTGTGGTTTGATTCCAGGAGAGGGGAGAGAATTGGGAAAGTAAAAGTGAAAAACTCCTGGATTGAGATAAAGACATTTTAATAGGGAAAGTAAAAGCCACACTCACATAAACAAAGCAAAACAAGGAATTCATTTACCACTTCCAATGGGCAGGCAGATGTTCAGCCATCCCTAGGAAAGCAGGACTCCATCTTGCATGAGGGTTACTTGGAAATACAAACGTCATCATTTCAAATGTTCCTCCCTTCCTTCTTCAACCCCCATTTTACGTGCTGAGCATGGGCCATATGGTGTGGGATATCCCTCTGGTCAGTTGGGGTCAGCTGTCTCAGCTGTGTCCTTTCCCAGTTTCTTGTGCCCCCTCAGCCTCCTCACTGGTGGAGTGAGGAGCAGAAAAGGCCTTGATTCCGTGTAAACATGGTTTACCAACAATTAAAATTATCAACATTGTTTCAGCACAAATCCAAACCACAGCCCCACAAAGAGGCTGCTGCAAAGAGAATTAACCATTGCCCAGCCAGCACCAGCACAAGCAGCTAAGGACTAAAGGGATAATCTGCTGCCCTGTAGTTCTAGCTCAGAGCAAGGCTGGCTGAAACAGCATCACAGAGATTTGAACTGTTCCTGAGTACCTTGTGTCATTTAGGGAGGCAGAAGTAGGGACAAGAATAAAGCAGTATTACTTATAAATAAAGCAAAACACTACAGTAAGTATCCTCACCAGTTGACTAGCTAAAATAATTTTGCATTCACCTATAATGACAGATGACTTACTCTGATCTTTACAAGTTATTTTTGGTCCTTTGAGGCAGAGTTCTATAGGAATTAAAGTATCACAAAAAGAAAAAAACTAATTATTTTTTGCAACCTTAGCATTTACAAAATTGTATTATTGTAAATATAAATTCATACATAAATTACAGTAAATTAGAAACTATTTTTCAAGGATTTTGTTTTATAATTTACTTAAATTTATTATGTTTATATATTTATAATTATTTGACATATTTTAAGAAACAATTTTACCAGAAGATAAAGCACCCCTTTTCACTTGGGAAGCTGACCTTTTTTTTTTACTTTCAATCTTCAAGCATTTACTTTTCCTTCTTACTTCATAAACAGAACACACAGGGCAGGGACAAAATAAAGACATTATATCCAAAATCCTGGTTTGAGAAAGACTTTTGGTGTACAAGTATATTATTCTAAAAGGCAAATTTCAACTATGCAGGCATGAAAACTTGCAAGAATTTTAAAACTGTAAATTCTACAGCATAATCAAATTATTCCGTGAAGGAGTTTGTAAGACTTTGTTGACACGGATGGACAATGAAATGCAAAGCAGTGTGCAAAGAAAGATAAGCCAGCCAAATTACCATACCAGAGAAAGCATCTCAGATACGTTGCATAAAGAACAGAAACACAGAATTGTACACCCTAGTTTCACAGAGAGCACTATTTCAAAGGAAAAGAGTGTAGAAAGATCTGAAGGTTAAGAGTTTTTGCCTGTGACAATCATTCCCCAGGATTTCACTCAAGAGACTACAGAGAGCAGAGGTGACATGTAAAATGTATCCTCAGAATTCTCCGTTACAAATCTGGGGACTTCATTTTACCAAGAAATATTCACAAGACATAAAGTGAAACAAAAATACTGAAATTTATCTCGACATCTTCACCTGCCTCTCTTAGTTGGATCTAACTTGTCCCATACAATCCGAGGAAACTGGATTCATTTACACCCCTCTCTGCCCGTGAACACACATACTTTGACTTTCAGATGTAGAAAGGAGATGAGACTGGAAGGAGAAATGCGAGAAAAAGCAAAGATATTGGAGTTTTCCTAAAAGGCAGTAAGTGCTTAGTTGTGAAAGTGTAAAATGAAAAAGGATTCATGACCTCTTCCTTTTCTCAAACATTTAAGTCATTGGCATAGATTAGCAAGACTTCAAAAATGTTGTGAAAAAAGATATTAAAAATAAAACAAATGTATTGGTGGCTGAGTATTATCACAATGTTTTCCATCAGTGAGAAACAGGCAAAAGTATTGTTTTGTGGTGGTTTTTTTATTCATATATCTATCTTGATTTTTTTTTATATTTTCTCTGTATTGAGACTAATACAAATGTTGTATATGCATACACATTTATATCATAACTTGCAGTTTAAGTTTTAAAATCAGGGAGCTATCCAGAAATATTTTGAAGGCTATGTATTCTTTAATTTCATATATAATAAAGTCATAAAAAGGACAAAATAAATTTCAATAGATCCTTCAAATACTTTGAAAAAGTCACACGTTCAGTCATTCATTTACCTCTGCTTCATTAAAAGATTTTCTGAAGCGATTTAATGAGTGGAAAAATGAGAGAGAGAAGAGATCAAGACTACAATATGAGATAGATATCAGTAACCAGGGTTATGAAGTGCATGCAGATGTTAATGATTGTGATGTATTTGTGGAATGGTTACAGCTCATTTGTGCTAAGTTTAATATGAACAGCTTATTTCAGAATATAAATACATTTTAAGGGTGCATAGAATGACTAAGATTTATATTGTTTAAATTTAGATTTGTATTTTTCCAGATTTTTAAAATGTTTTTATTAATTGGAGAAGAAATTTATTTATACACCACACAACACATACACTCTCATAAACACACAAATGCCATGCCTGCATACATGCAGATACATCCCACCATTATGGAAACAAAATATATTCTGTATAGCAAAGAATTTTTAATAAAATAATCTACACTTCAGATTATTATGCAATTACATTTTTTAAAACATGCTAAGCAAATTATGGCAACAGTGTGAACTCCAGGCTTGGAGGTCTAGCAGTGGACCGCACAGAGTACTGTAAGCTTGAGTAATATTTTTTCTGTCTGGCTACTCCATAATGTCAATAAAAATTGATCTATCCATAAAAGAAGATAATTTTTTTGATTAGCAATACTGTGGAACTAATAAGAAATGAAATATTTTATTTTTAACCTTTTAAGACAGAATGGTATCCACACCTTGTTTCTGTGCTTATGTTTCACCTACCTGCTCAAAAGAAAGCATCTCTGTGGAGTCAGAACTGTGCTTTCTGATAGGGATGGGTAGTTTTGCTTACCCTATGCCAACCATCTTACACTATCAGTTTTACATTTCCAAATAGTGCCATTACTCTGAGAAAAAAAGATTTAGAAAAACAATTTGAAAAATGGAAAGAAGTGATAAATGCTCCTTGAACATCTATTATCTTGAAATTTTTTATTTGGGTAATTAAATCTCTCTTTTCAATGACTACTGAATTCCAGCTGTGTCAGATTCTCGTATATAGATGTGTCTGTTGTATAAATTTGCTGACACCCTGTAACTCAGAGTAGTCAAGGAGAACAAACAAATAAGTAAATAAAGTAAAACCTCCCTTTATTAGAAAATACTGTTTCATTCATTCATCTTTAAACATATTGCTTAGTGCATAGGCCTATCTAGAAGAAAACTTCTAGGAAGTTGAGGTTTTTACTCTTCACCTCAGAAGGTGCTAGTTTCATTAGCTTCAGTTTTTTAATCTGTTTTTTTTCATGGCATGAGCCATGAAAGCAAGCACATCAGAGTATAGACTTATTCCATCCTGGAATTAATCTTTTAAAAACTGAAGGACCAGAAAGTTGTGGATTTTCTGCTGAATTAAATCCATTAGAGGATTTCATTTGATTAATTACAAATTAATAATCCCCTCTAATTGATTCATAATATATTTTTCTACATGTACTAAGGCATATTTAAATATTAATTATTAGTAATACAAAAAATGTACATACATTAAATTAAAATCCTAATAAGAGTTATCTATTTTCAAAAGAAAGTTTGACAGAAAAAGAAAGCAAAACAGAATAAGAAGTCAGAATTCCAAGTAGCAACAAGTTTTACATATCTGCAACATATTTCACTGCAAAGGTCTGTGTACAACAGCAAACAGTGAAGTCATCTTCACTGCATGTAATACAGCTGTGTCACAATCATCATTTTTCAAGTAATACACCCACAGCAAAAAAGTAGCTCATGGTTTCACTACATCAGAAACTGCCTTAACATCAGTCAATGGGAGCTGGACATAAGCAATTATACTTAATATTGAAAGGAAGGAAGATCAACAAATGAAAGCAAGAATATTTTTGTACTTAGGCAATTAGGATGTCAAATAGACAACAGAAATTGTGGTGGAATTAGGAGGAAATAGTGAGGAAAAGACACCCCATAACTTAAGTGGAAATTACAAATGAATGAGAAATTTTTGCATAGCTTTTCAATAAGGTAGTTCTTGCTGGTTGACATTCTCATTGAATCAAGCCCAGTGCATGTTTTGGGATACTTGTTGCTCCCTAAGAAAATCAAAATGTTATCATTTCAACAAATGCAAAACTTAAGGTCTTTCAAGAAAATAAATGAAGGAAGAAAGAAACATTACCGTACAGTCATTTTAGCAGCAACGTTCCATAGCAACCATTTCCTGATGTAGTGGCAAAAATACCACAGAAGTATGAGCTCATTGAGCTCATTTTGCTGCTTGGCACCATAGGAAGATTTTGTTTCCTTTAGCATCTGAGCATATATAAAGAGAATGCCACATTAGTCTTACTCCAGTTTAAAAGATAAAAGTTCATTTTGTTAGGTATTATTTCAAGGATGACTGGCTAGTGAGTGAACAGTCAGTCTAATATCTCCTTAAGAACTCTGTCATTAAAAATGCTCAAGTTCTTCAATGGATACCAAAAAGTATCTCTTTAACTTCAACAAGAGGAAAAATAACAGGTGTGGAAAGTAGAAGGTATATGGGATCCGAAAGGAGTAAGTCCTGGTATGTGTGTTTCTCACCAGCTGTCGTGGAGACTGCTCCTCAGCTGCCATCTTCAGCACCCAGCCAACCACTGAGGTTGAGACAGTTCCTGATGTAGTGAAACTGTGAGCTACGTTTTTGCTCTAGGCTCAGAGTTCAGCCCAAATCTTCTAAATACAGAAGCAAGTCATTGTGAATTTTATCTCCTTATTCTGTGAGAAATGGAAATGAGAAAAACAATAAAAGCATGTGTGTAAGTTCATGAGAAAACACTCACTGGAATTTTTTCTGGAAAGCCAGATAAAGAGAAATACCAGGAGATATTTGTGGTTGTTATGGTTGTTGTTATCAATTCACAAGCCAAGAAATAACACATTTACTATAACCTTTTCATAGATGAGATGCAAAATTAGGATCCTGAGATGAAGTACAAAATCTTGTAAGATTCACACTCAGAAAGATGTGTATAGTCCTACCTTAATCAAAGTAAAGAAGGAGAAAACAGTACACACTTAATTACAGCCTCATCAAAGGATGTAGAAATAGATCCTGGTATGGCAAAGCAAATATTCTGTGATCTTCCCCAAAGAATCTGAACCTTATGACACATTCCCCAGGGCAAAAGTGCAGTTGAAAGTTTTCAGCTGAATGTTTGACATGTGAGAGAACAGTCACTATGATTCTGGTCTTGTTTCCTCCCTAGAAGGCCCCTCAGAGAAGAAAACAGTTCAAAATACAGTCAACATATATATTTGCAAGCAGAGAGAATTGAATTTTTTTATCTGAGCACCAAGTGAGCTGGGTATAAACTTGTTATGGCCTGGAAGGCAGAGCAAAATTACTCTGCATTGAAACAATCCAAAAACTCAGACTTCTGAGCCAAGGAACACTGGAATGCTGTTTTATTTTGCATATTAAGATACTTTTCTCACAGTATAAGATACAAGAAGCATGTTTCTTGTCATGATTATGTCTATAATGTCTGTTTTGCCTTTTAAAATCCAGTGACCCTATTGCTGCTGTGATAACATAACACTGTGTGTTACTACCTTGTGCTGGCTGCAGAGATCTGGTGAGCTGGACTAGCAAAATTCTGTTTCTGAGTAGGAGTGATGGGATGTGAGTCTGAGGAGTTGAGGAAGAACATGACAATCTGAGTAGAACAATTACTGCTGTGTCATATACGCTATTCATTTTTATATAAAACTCCAATGTTGGACAAGGTAGAAAGTTGTAACTGGAGACACTACATAAAAATCTTTGATCATGATTTAATTAAAAGACCTAGGAGGAAGAATTAAGGGAACCAACATTTACACTATAACTTTAGGTTACAAAGGAAAACCACTGAAAGGAAAAGAGTACATCCTTAAAGACAACATTTTTAACTCTAGGCTCAGAACTACAAGATCAAAAAGATAGATAACTTGCCTACTAGTTTAATTTTCAAAATAATTTTTAGATCAGGAAAGCAAAAAAGATTTTCCATTGAGCATATTTTTGTCCTACTAAACTAAATTCTGGGTGGAAAGTTTTCACCAAGGCCTGGGTCCTAGATAAAGCAAGCAGCTAGAAATCAAATTGAAAACTTAATTAATGAGAGTTATGCTGACAAATTGAAATAAAAATGGATTGTATAGTTCACAGAAGCATAAGATTAGAAATATTTAGAGCACTGCACAGTTTATATTTTAAAACATGCTCAAGCTATTTTAAACAAAGAATATTTAATGATCAAACAGCTAGGTCTAAATCAGAAAAAAAATATATAATTTTATAATTTTCATGATTCAAAATCAAAATGCAAGTATTTTGGCAACATAAATTGTAAATATCATCGGTTATGGTTGAGCGTCATCAAATGAAGAAATGTTCTTTCTTGTCAAATTATAATATAAAATGTCAACATAGATGACTTTTACAAACATGTACATACCTGAAATTTTCTGGTAGATTTGTGCAAATAATAATACAGAGTGCTTTCCACTCTGTACATAAATTCTTTTATCAGTATTGTAAGCTGTTAGCGGTTGGCAAGAACTGTTGAAGCTTGTCCTAGCATTAATGTAGACCCCCAATGTATGAGAGAAGAGACTTTCAGATTTGTTACAGTGTGGAACTGCAGGCTCTGTGATTAAGCCACAGGGGGTTTGTAGTGGTGGTTTTTCAAATTATGTTCTAATTTTGTAATCCAGTTCTTTGTTATTTTACAGTTTCATGTACCCCAGTTCTCCCTTTGGTTCATTCCTATTTTCCCCCATGTATTTTCCCTCCTTTGAGTTGGTTTCCCCCATCAATCAAAGCTGTTCTTCCCTCAAACCCCCTTGTCAATCCCCTTAACCCCTGCCCCTAGGGCCTGCCTGTCATGCTGGAGACTATCCCTAACTTCTGGAAAGTTCTGGGAGAGGCTCTAGGTGATTGGGCAGAGCTCTAGGGAATCCCCTCCTTCCCTTTATGATATGTGTACCCCCCTGTCTATCATACACCCCATTGTACCTAATTAGCCCTTTTCCAAATCCATCCCTCACCTCCTCCCCTGAATAAAAGCTATGGTTACTGCGTGTTCCGTGCTCTCCGAGGCAGACATTTGGAGGCTGAGGACCTCACAATAAACCTCTGCAGTTGTCCCCTCTTCTTCCTTCACCATTGCTGTGCTTCTCCCCGACGGGGACCAAAAACCCACAAGGGAAGGCGAGGTCCTTCCAGAAGACGGAGCCTGACCTTCAAGTGCCGCCTGTGTGCTGGAGCTAACCAGGCTGGTAAAAAGAAGGCGCACAGCGACAAGGGTTTTTTTGGGGTTTTTTTGTTGTTTTTTTTTTTTTAATGGGAATCATTGGAAGGGCAGTTTAGGACTAAGGATTGAATCCCAGGCATCTGCATTCGTGTTATGCATACTTCTAGTGCTGAAACAGGAAAGAATATAACATTTTTCCATCCAGAGTGGTTGGCTGAGGTTGGCCAGATCAGGACTCTATTGTCTACTCTGTATTTTCTGCTCTGAAATTCTAAAAAGCCACTTTTTCATATAGTAAATGAAAAACTCACAGGATGTTTTCAAGAAGATCTAAAACGTCCATTTCCTTCTTAGTTGCGCAAAGCCTGTGAACATTGACAGGAGAAAACCTTCGGGATAAGAAAGTGTCTCCCTCCCCTCCTTTTCCCAGTGGAAAAGCTGTTTAGTTTCCTGTATGTTATAAACTCCAATGTCCCTCTGTGCATGTATTTCTGAAAAGGCAGAGAATAATAACTGATGCTCTAACGTGACAATTACACAGCAACACAAAAATGGCAGCACATCAATAAACATAGCACAGGAATTCTGTGTTTACCCCCAGATTTTAAGACCTTGTAAATTTGATTTAGTTCTGCATTACACTGGAGAAAACATATTCATAGCATTTTTATCTGTTTTGCATTAAAGGTAAATCTTAATCAATTACATAACCTTTATATAAAAATAGACTAAATAAGGGTTATTCAGGTAGAAAGTAGCAAATGTTAAGACATGAAAGATTTACATCTCCTTGCACAATTGTAATTCCTTTTTCATTATGCTTATGTAATATGATGATCTTCACCAGGTGGGAAACCAAAACCCTTAATTTGTTCCTGTTGTTAAACTGTTACAATATTTTCATGTTGCCAGGCTCTTCCTTTAACACCAACAGGATATCTATGAAGAAAATGTGCCCTTCTTGGGATACTAGATGTGTGATCATTAAGAGGTACAGACAGTTATTTGAAAATTAACACGGCTATGTCATGCATTTTCAGGAGTTTTGTTCTTTCTTTGCAAAGAGGGAGCTCAGGGAAATGGTGTGTGTTAACTTACAGCTTGCAAGCATGATTATCATTGAGAGCATTTACTTGAGAGATACCAATATAGCCTTTCTTCTCCTGTAAATTGTAGTGGTAAGCTATCAGATTCTGGTCTGTTCCTGTGCATAATGAACTTGTGCTGCTGTTACATTGTTCTGACTGATATGGGGATTATAATATATTCTTAGGTGTGTGCTCTTAGCTTTGTAATTTATATGTATTTTGGAAGAGCTCTGAACATTTATTATGCCCATAACCTAACCTCCCTAAGCATTCATCACCTGAGGGGAGTAAAGAGTCTGTGTAAAAGCAACAGAAGGAGCCTCTCTGTAAACCTAGAGTTTCAGCTCTAACATCAAATTGAGTAAGCCATTTATCTTCTCTCTTTTCCATAGCTTCTAGACTTTATGAGTTACTCATTTAATCTTCTTTCAGTTTACCATTTATATTTCCCCTTACAGGCATTATATCTTCTTGATGCTTGAATTTTTAAATGTCATATAACAGCTTCCTCCTCAAAAATGTTTTTCAAAATCTATGCAGGCAAATAAGGCTGAGATTTTTCAGATCAGAAACATCTTGTAATTGCATTGGGTTCTGAGTGTGTCTTTATGCTTGATTTTCTGAGGCACATAGTGTCATGACATTGGTAAATATAATGGAAATTGTGACAGTATTGTGGCACCTGGAGAAATCAGAGTAAACTCCCTGTCACTCACCCTTATTGCAGTGAGCCTTAACCAGAACCCCTTCAGATAACTTGCTTATCTCAAGATAATAGTGTGGTGATGAACACTTAGCTTGTTATCTTAAGATCGAGATTTTATCAGGGTTCTCTGGATCCCTGTTTATCACCTGATTTCCTGATGAAAATTAAGGTGTCATTTTCAAAATTGATTTAAAATTCATACTATGGGAAAGAGGCTGTAGGCACTAACATACTAACATTCCAGAATATTTCATTCCTTTCCAGTACAGCCTTCTAGATCACAATCAAGATAACCTGCACAAGGCTCTCTAATTAGATATCACCAGCTTGGTATTGGTAGTTGCAATATTGAATACTGCTTGTTTTAGATTTAGATTCTGTTTGTTGTTGGTTTTCTTTTTGGTTTTTGTTTGGTTTAGTTCTTTGGTTTTTATTTTTTACTTTTGTGGTTTTTACCTCCCTGCACACTATAGCCAGCCCTGGCTACCTCAGCAACCTGTTGGCACAAGCAGGACATGCCAACTCTCAGTGCTGTTGGTGTCCAGTGATGACGTTTGAGTGGAAAGTAAGGCACCAGCAATGGAAACTGCTTTCAGCCATTTCCTCTGTCAAATTAGATAGCTTCAAAAGAACTTAAAAAAAACATGCCATTCTACTGCTAAGCATTAGAAAAATTTAGTTGTAGGGAGCTGCTGACAGATCAGAACTGTGCTTATCTTATGGAAGCTGCTATTCTTATAACTTGCTCAAAATTTATGGGGGGTAATCTGTACATAAGTTATCTCTTTCTGATTTGGTGACTCTTCATTTAGAAAGATTCATTCTGCAAGCAGAAGACAGATCTTTGCTTTTGAAATTCAACCATTTTCTTTGTGCTCAGCTTCAGGGAGGTCACCAAGTGATGCCAGGTACTTGGGCACCACTCCTGGCTGTTTCTGAGGCCCAGTACAGTCCTGATGAATACAAAGGAAAAAAAATAGTAAAAAAGTAAAAAATTACCACCATTGAAAAGAAATAAATGATAGCTAAACACAAAGGGATCAAAGAAAAAAGAATTGAGTCTGACTATGAATCACACAATAGCACAAAACACTTTACACCATTCTTTCCAGCTGTAGGTCTGAAAAGCCTCAAAATTCAGAGCTCTTCAGCAGTTGCCTGAGGCATAAAAAAAAGGCTAAAGTAGAATTAACTGAAATTTGTGTAGCATTTTAATGAAAAGTGTTAGTCTTGGGAAAAGTATGAGACTTTAGTTTTATTTTTATGTTTCCTAGTTTAATGATATAGCAGGATAAATAAATATTTATCTTTTTTTTGTTAAGCTCTTTTTATCTAAGCCATTTGTTCTTTGTGACAGTAAAAGAATGTAAAATATTGAAAGTAAATTATTTTAAAGTTCCCATATATAACTCACAAGTACCAAAATTCAAGAGAGATTAAGGGGTTTTTTTTTATTTTCATGTGATTCTTTGCCTCCACTTTCTTGATTAATGACTTTAACATGCATTTCTTTCTCTAAGGCAAGCTTTTAAAAATTCAGAGGTTTCCAAGCTGCAGAGGAATACATAGGAAAGATAAATGGATAATGAATATTACAATGGAATATTATGTTACATGTATTGTAACTGTCTGTGCTACAATATAGGTAAAACATATTACTTGTTTATTAATACATTTTCAAAGGTAATTACTAACTTTCCTGAAGGATGACCAAATATATGTGACTAAGGTCTTTTTTCCTGTGACAAAGTTGTGTGAAAAACATCAGCACATAGATCTTCAAGAAACTGAACTTTTAAGTTCAGCCATGCAAAATTTCTAAGAGTTTCTAGGAAAAAAAAATACCATAACTTGTACCAGTAATACTTTATGGTTTTTTATACACACTTTGAATATTTTGCTGATGAGTAAGACCAGGCAAGATTTTGTTGTGGTTCTTTTCTTGTCATGCAAAATACTTTTCCTGAAAGTAAATTGAAAATTTACCAGAAAATAGAAAATTACCAGAATTGAAAACTTGGTGTATTTTCTAGTCTCTAGGGATATCTTGCAGCTTGATTTGATTCCTGGATTTCTGGAGAGAATGAATAAGAAATGACATAGGAATTTGACATCACAATAAAACAATTTGATGTCCCCAACATCCTTTTTAATTATAGTGAATGTATTATCCAGATGTGTGCCATGATCAGGGGTAATTCAGACACAGTAGATTCACAGTATCTGTGTCTCACCACACGCATGCACATAATTCTATACTGGAAATAAAAATGCCAACCATTTTATTTAAGGAGAGCCACTCTAAAAAAGATCCACCTGTCCAGCACTTGAGCTTTTGTGCCAGAGAATAGTTTCCTGTAGAAACTGTTTAACCACTGCTTTTGGCGTTGATATGTTTTTACAGAAAAATATGGAATAATTTCTCACAGTAAGGACTGTAAAGTACAAGATTGGAAAAATTATATTAAGTGTTTATTTTGCTTGATTTTTAGTAATTTCCCCTAATCTCTTTTTTAATACTTTGCATTAAAGTCTCATACCAGTTGTTTCCTGGAACCACAAGTTTAATCCTCAAACTCTTAAAATAATGGATAAATAGGAGAAAAGTGTTACTTGTCTCAACAGCATAAATGCAAACATTTATTTTGATCTGATTAGTACCAGTCAAAACAGTACAAATTATATTACTTGCTCTTGTTAAAGAAAGCTCTTCACATTTGGATGCACAGATGTGCTGTCAACAAAAACACGACGATTTAAGCTCATTGGAACTGAGATCTTGCCACTCTGTAATCAACCAGCTGAATCTTACACACTGAGGTGTATTCCAGAAACAAACTTTCTTTCAACAGCTAGAACTTCTTCCAAAGCAATCTTGAACTTTTATGGGAGATGCATATTTCTGTCTCTAAGGATTTGTTAATATTGTTCTGGGTTTTTTTTATTTTTTAAATTAAAAATTCATGTAGTTCATGGTATCTTGTATATAGTCCTTTTTTTCCATTTTGGGATTCAAATTCACAAATGGAAATGTGTTCTTTTGTTTGTGAAGTAAATTCTCTGGAGGCAAGCTAGTTGTATTTTCCTTCTGCAGCACAGAACAGGGACAAGGATAATAGATGTATCAGCAGAGGCAAAATAAAGTGGAGCAGCCCTCTTCTGTAAATGAATGTGGAGCAATGTTCTCACCCATGTGCCTAGTAGAGAAGTCATCAGTGCAGCTGTTTCCTTTCCCATTTCAGCATGTCACTTGAGAAAAACAAAGGAGAGCTGCCATAGCAAGGAGGGAAAAACATTTCTTCCTCTTTTGCATCCCATAAGACATAAAGCCATATGGCCTACCTCATTTTATACCCTTTTAAGACCTATCCTTACATAATGGAAAAAAATATATGTGTACTTATACTTAGTCCGACACAAATATGCACTCCATAGTCCAAAAGATTCTAAAGCTGTTAGGTTCCATCAGCATCTGTGCACCAGCAACAAAATGCTTCAAGAACATCCGAATCAATAAGACATTAAGTGATGAGTGTCTGACTATGGCCCAAATTGGCATAATTATACTAGGATATAAAAACAAATTGTCATTTAGGTAATCTTCCTCTCTGTTCACTACCACTTTAACCTGGATGCAAAGATACCATTTAGTGTCGGGCACTCTAATTGAGAAAAAAAATGTGATTTTGATAGGCAATGACCAGATGAGGAAAACAATTTAAAAATATATATAAATTGGTAGAAAATACTGGGGAAAGAGTTTTATTAAGCCTGGAGAAAAAACCGAACAAACCAAAGAGACAAACAAACAACCCAACTCCCCCCCACACACACACACCTTTTAGGAGATACTATAATTTTCAAATCTATAAAAAAACCCTGTTTTAAACCACAATCACTTCTTTTCCTGATAGCCCTCAAAGACAGGGACATATATTGGATGTCAAAAAGACTGTGGGATTGCAAAGGAACCATAGGGAAGCACTTTCTAAGAAGCACAAGGATAGACTCCCAGAGGAGCCTAAGCATTAAAGAGCAATATACTTGTCAGGAGTCTCTCACTCCATGTGTTTGTCTATCTATCTTCTGTCTGTCTACTGGAAGACAGTATCAAAGAGAAAATAAGTAAAGCCCTTTTCTTCCTTCTGACTGAGATTTTTCCATTTTAACTCTCTTTTATATGGCAAAGCATTTTTCAGTCCCTGCTGTCCCTGCCTATCAAAGAAAAAACAAGCAACAGCTGGCTGATCAAAAGTCAGTATGACAATCAGAACAGAGTGGCAATCAACAGAGCTACAACAGAGCAAAGCCAGAGTAAGATGAACCCCACATTCTGAATCTTCACTGTTCTAACCATAAGACAGTAGAATTTTACCCAAGGCTTTCTTTCAGATCAAATGAAAATATGAGACAATGAAAAATCTTTCATAAGCTCAGCCCTTACCTAGGGAGTTTATGCAACTGCAACAGAAACAGAAGAAAACATGAGCTTTATAAAACCTAACTTTAAGATTTAAGAAATGTTACTTTGATTTCTTATTCCCACGTTGCAACTGTTCACAAAGAAAAAAAAAATCAGAATACTTCCACACAATGGCCATAGCTTTAGTTAGACCAGACTAATGTTCCTTCAGTGGTTTGATGTATATACCTTGATCTACATCAGATTGAAATCTGGTCTTTTTGTTTTTACACCTTTGTTGTAAGTAGATGCCCTAGTAATAAATATTCTGAGTTGAATCAGATAGAAAGTAATAACTTTTTTTTTCCATTTCAGACTCCTATTTTACATTTGTTTTTCTGTAATCTTGCTATACAACATAACTTGGATACAGTGTAACGTGTGGTTATATTTCAACAGAAGAAATGAAAAAAGAGATTATTTACATCAAAGGAAATGAGATCCTTATACACAGGATAAGAAGGATGAATATTCCTAATCTGGTTTTGTGACAGGATGCAACATTGATTGAAGCATAAAAATTATGCATGTGGCTTTATTTTGACTGGTTTTGATTTAAGGATATGAGGGAGATGGGAAAGGAAATCTGTTATGGGCACTGTACTTATGGATTATTGCTCTGCAGGCATATAGGTCAATGAGAGCTGGCCTCCAAATAGTCAGGTAAGATGACTAATAAAATACAGATGAATCAAACTGAAAATTAAAATATAGTGTTCAAAACTTGGGAGTGACCTAGGGTAAATATCTAAATGTGATCAAATATAGACCTCTACAATCTAGATTTTTATAACTTATTTGTCATCTGCTTTCCCTTCATAACAGTGGAGACAGATTTAGAATATAATTCACCCTAACAAGGATGTTCAAAATGCCAGCTGAATTAAAACCTGCCTGCAACTGCCCAATTCTCTTTATGGACTATAAAAATAGCTTATGTTGATTATTTCAGATCTGCACAGTACTACTCTAAAATTAGGTGAGATTAATACCAGAATTAATCTGTTGTTATTACATCAGCTAGCTGTTAAAAGCCAGCTAGGACAGCTCATGAGGCCTGCAAAACACGTATTTGCAGGATCATCTTTCACACAGTGGGAAAGCCATAAAGATAAGCAGGCCACATCTCTAAAGTACACACTGGCTGGGTAAATGCAGACTTTGAACAAAAACGGGTGGCTTTGCAACTCACCTTCCACCAGTGAGAGCATAAAATGTGGGCAAGGAAATTCAGTTTTCCTAAATTTTCTCCTTTTCAGATTAGCAGACAAGTTGCAGGGGAATCTTTGGTAAGAATCAAACTGCAAAATTGAAATAATAGTCTTTCTAAGCATGAGAGAAACATAGAGCAGCAGTAACTAGTGAGCAAGGACAGATGATAATCTGTGGTTTAGAAGATGAGGAAGTCATTTCCAGAAAAGAAATTATAAAGAGGGACATTATGTATTCAGCTACAATTAATACTTCTAACATGTCTTGGAAATTCATTTTCCATAGAAATTAGTTATTCAGGTAGTTATTCAGACACTTCACAGTATGTTTTGCAAATTAATTGGAAGCCTCTGAGAGTACATTGATGGACATATGTAATAGCACATAGCTATTTAATTATTCTAAAAATATATAAAAAATCATTGCAGACTTATATTTTCATATTTTACCTAGATGCTGCTGCCATGATTTCTGTTTAATGAAGAGCTCCTTGTTTCTGAAATATGAAAGACTGTTTACCTAAACCCTTTGAGTTTATTCAGCTGTGCCACATTTATGTGCAGTTTCCTTATAATATGCTTAAAACAAATGACTGGGGGATCAGTTATTCAAAAGTTACTGCTGCTGCCTGGAGCTGCAGCACATTTATAATCACATCTAGTTTCAGGCAGAAAAGCTAGCAAACAGAAAAGCTAGAAGTCTTAATTTGGTCTTAATCCAGTGCTCTGAGGTATCCAAGACAACCACACAGGTCTTGCCATCTCTCAGGAGTTACAGAGAACCTGTGCCCTGCTGGGTCATCTGCTAGAGGCTGGGTCAGACACCCAAAAACATCGAAAACCCTTGATGGCACCTCTGTGAAGGCACTGTTGTAAAGAGAGAAATGCAGTTTATTTTGAGGAAGGACAGCTAAACACTCCCCTGGATGAATTTTAAGTAGAAAGAATTAATCTTTTTGAAGTCTGTGGAAAATTTCAAGAGTAGTGGTCTATAAAGGTTAACAGAGACACCAGAAGGAGGTACCCTCTGGGAGTGCTCTGTGGTGAAGATTAGAAAGGTCAACACTCTAAAAGGTGCAGCTTGGAATATAATAGACACTCAAAGAAGAAACCTTGATAAATATTTTGTTAGAAGAGAAAGAAAAAAATCATCTGAAGAAAGAAGAAAGGAAATCCAGTTTGCTCTTATTTCAAGCAATTTTTTTTTTCATAGCTCTATGCTTTTTATAAACACTCTTAACTGTTTGCCTATTTGCCTCTTGGCAAAAACTATTAAAAATTATCTGGATTGAAGGAACTCAAATTTTATGATAAACAGATAACAACATCGGTGTATTGTGATGAGTATATAAACCAAAACACTGCTGCCTCCATGCTGACAGTGAGCTGGATGTGCAGGAGACACAGAGAAATCTTTGTATGTTGAAAGGTAATCAGGGGGACGCTCCAGCATGCAGTAAGATATCAACTGCAAAATTATCTCCAGTCCAGAACCTTGCCACCTCCACCATCATTCTTAAGACATGAAGGGATAAGGCATTATTCAGATAAATCATCAGCTGACAATTTAAGCAGTAAAATACAGTCTTTTACCAAGACAAGAATAAAATCCCCATTGTAGTCAAAACAAGTTTTAAATAGATTGATATTTTGACATTTTTCATTGCTTTATTCCATTGCTTTTTTTCCTTCAGGTCCCTTCAGTAGCAGCATACTTGCAGGTACCATATAGGTGCCATATTTCATTCCTTTGTTTCTGTGTTGGATCCATAACACTCCCTCAGATTTGTTAACCTCCACAACTAAACTCTTTCTTAATAATAAATTGTTCTACATCTATTCCATATGTAGAATTATTAGCTAAAGTGTATGATTTTCTCAGCTGCTAAATCAGTAGTTTGATTTCTTGTCACAGTCAAGTTTCAGTATGGGAGAGTAGAGGCTCATCTTGGTTAACAACCTACCAACGTTAAATGTGACTTAAATCAATGCTCGTTCATTTACTGTAGTTTTTACCCATCAAAGATTTCTTGGGGCACTGATTCCCTAAAAATATCATCTGAAGAGTTAAATAAGAAGCCTTTCTGCTACAAACCCAAAAAAGGAAGCAAGGTTTTCTCCAAAACTGATTTTTAAGTTAGTTCAGCAGGAAACAACATAGATCTGAGAGACTGTCGTGATACAAGACAAAAGAAAATGAACAAGAGAAGCATTCTTACTTGGGTTATATCATATTATGTTCATTTCAGATGGGTCAAAATTTCCTCTGGCTTGTGCTGAAGCTTTCTTTAGAATTGAGGCTGGTTTTTAGATTTGAATTTCTATCAGGAACCTTGTGTGTTCAGGATAAATTTTAATACTTTGTCTTGTCAGCAAGGAAATGCTCTTGAAATTAATTTCATATAAGAAAAGAATCAATTTTATTTCATTTGTTTCAATATTATGCTTTTAAATTATATCATTAGAAAATAATTATTTTACTGCAATCTTTACCAGATCTAAATTGAAGACTAAATTTGCATATGCAAGACAAAATGACACTGCATCAGCACATATTCTGTAGCTCTGATCCTTGGACTTCCTTATGGTCTGAGTAGATTTGGTTCATAACAGCTTATTGAGCAGCAAATATTTACATTCCCTTGATACATTTGTGGAAGAGACATCTGTTGTTGAAAAACATTTTTTAGAGTCTGACTTCCTAATAGGGGAAGAAAAGGATAGAAGTATCTTTTTCTTTTAGGAAGAGGATGAATAATCATGGAAAACAAGAAAATGACAACAAACCAAAGTATAAAAAATGCCCAATATAAATATTGAAATCATCCTACGTGCTTTCCCTGTGCTTTTCAACAAATACAAAGTACATATCTATGTTAAAAAGCTTAATATAAAATACTCTATCAAGAAAAATTGGGAAGTAAAAAAAGTCCCTAGACTAGTATAAATGTGACTCAAGAGATTAAATAGAAAAATTCTTCAGAGAATCATGTAGGGATATAACTAATCAAAAATAATAAAAATTTGCATCCCAGGGTTATAAATTATTAAAACATAAAATTTCTTCTAAATATATAGAGTAAATTTCTAATTTGTTGGTTACTTCACAAGAAATCATGTATACTTCACTGGCATTGTCAGTGCTATTAGCAGAAATATTTAACAGAATTTGTTTCTTTGTAAAAGGGTAGTAACCAAATATGTTAAAAATTCATCAAAGAAGGTCCTTGCATTTTAAAAGTTAATATATTATGGGTAAATTACTAATTAAAGACATTGATGGTTCTAAATTTCATTACATACTTGTGATTTATGCAGGAGATTTGATGCCATTAATAGGAACGATAAATTAAAAGGCAGCAGGGCTCAGTAATACCTTTACTCAATGTGCTCAAAGCATGAGGTTCTGTTAGCTGCAAATGCTTATAAGAGATTATCAGCAAAAGAAGTTCTGTTATTTCCTGTACCAAGCTGTTCTGAATGCCTGGTTCCTGTCAATACTCCTCTAATTTATCTTATAAGCTTTACAACACAATGACATATCGCTCAGTGACATATGCACAATGCTAAACTAGATCTTAGGGTATTCTATACTAAAATAATAAAACCATGGAATCATTAAGGTTGGGAAAGACCTCTAAGATCATCAAGTGCAACCATTAGCCCAGCACTGACAGGTCTGTCACTAAATCATATCTCTAAACACCACATCTACACCTTTTCGAACACTTCCAGAGCCTGTGACTCCACCACTTCCCTGTGCAGCCTGTTCCAATGCTTGGCAACCATTCCAGTGAAGAATTTTTTCCTAATATCCAATCTAAACTTGCCTTAGTGCAACTTGAGGCCATTTCCTCTTATTCTGTCACTTGTTTGGTGGGCAAAGAGGCCAACAACAACCTTGCCAACAGCCTCCTTTCCAGTAGTTGCAAAGAGCAATAAGGTCTCCTAGGTGTCCTTTTCTCCAGGCTAAACAACCCCAGCTCCCTCAGCTGCTCCTCCTAAGATCTGTGCTCCAGATCCTTCATCAGCTCTGTTGCCCTTCTCTGGACACAGTCCAGCACCTCACTGTCTTTCTTGTAGTGAGGAACCCAGAACTGAACACAGGGTTCAGGGTGCAGCCTCACCAGTGCCGAGTCCATGGTAAAGGGGAAATGGGTGCAATGTGGAACATCATGCTTAAAATCCTAAGAAAAAAGAAGGAAAAAGAAGGAAAAAGAAGGAAAAAGAAAGAAAAAGAAAGAAAAAGAAAGGAAAAGAAAGGAAAAGAAGTTACACTGGTTCAGAGCTCCTCATGCAAGAATCCACAGCAATCCAGAATCCCTGAATACTGCCTATGAGTTTTTTTCTTTTTTCTCATTTCCCACTAACATGAAACCTACAGAGGAAGCTGGGGGACAGGTCTCCAGGGAAATGTTCTCCCTGCAAATGTAGTTTGCTCACATCTTCCAAATGCTGCTACAGTACTGAAAACGGATAACAGTAGAAAAATAATTTGTGCCTTCCTTAAATGTACTCAAGTGCCAAAAACTACATTTTGAAACCAGTGTTATATGAATGTGTTGTAGCTATCACAATTACTGCTAATTGCCAGTTATGGATCTTTTCCCAGCTTTATAGTTTGAGCTTCTGCCTGCTGCTACACTAGTGTACAAATCTGAAACAAATCAACAGAGCAGCTATTTCCTTATATCTGTTGCATGAGAAAATAGACTGGCTGTATCTGTAAGGCAGTGAAATACACCAGGAGAGCTCCCTAGCTAATGAACCATTCCAGCCAACGTCTGGCATGAAGCAGGGCACAAACTGCTGAAAGAGGTTCACATCATCTCCTGGCAAACCAGGATATAGCCTGTTTCAAAGCCATCTATCTCACTGTCAAAGATATCAAATCAGCTCTGCTGGGAAGGGATTTCTGCCACCCTGACAGAGACATTTTGTGACCTAGTGCCAACCATTAGATAGATTAGCTTTAGCTTTTGGTCCCACACATACCCTTCATTGCTTTACTCCCTTGCAACCTTTCTCTTTCCTCATACTTCAGATCTAAATAACAGAAAAGGGTTTGCATTTGTTAACTAATCATTCAAGTCAGACACCAATCTATTAATGGAAAATTAACTGCCAAGATGAAATAATCTTTGAAATCCATCATCTAAGCTCAAACTATGCACGTTCTTGTTGCTTCCTTAGAAGTTGCGGAAAGAACTGAGGAGTAAAACTGAGATAACCTTTCCAGGTAATAAATCTAGTCTGTTCTGATGCTGACATATTTCATATCTTCTTGATATTACAAGAAATTTAAAATAATTTTGTTTAAGAAAACTCATGAAATACCTAAAAATCATGCATCTTAGTAATTTTAAAGACATCTGTCATAGCTATATTGCAGCTAAACTTTCAGATTTGTAAATACCAGTCAATTTGAACAGACTGAATTTCCATCAATACATAGGAACCATTAACAGTAATGGATAAAGGTCATGTCTGATGCAGATAAACTTTAAAGACATTTGAATGAGACTCTCTAAGAGCAAGCTATGTGTGGAGGGAGTGGAGCAGTCTGAAGATAATGAAGCTGATGATGCAAAACCTGATGGGCCTAAAGGTGAGAGGACACCTACTGCAAATCCCTTTTCACATGTCTACTACTGAAGACCTGCATGGATTCTTTCTTCATCTTTTTTATTCTGCTTGAGAGCTTCTTCTCCCCAGCCTCATTTCTTTACTTTTTCTTAGTATAGGCACAAGTCCCAGTTACTCCTCCTTGGCTTACAGGTATTCATTCTCAAATTAAATGCAATAATTTAGACCACTGACTGCAAACTCTTATCAAACCTGTCAGTCATCTAAATAATTCACTGCCTCTGTACTTCATAATGAAGTCACCTACACCCCTGAATGTAGCTCCACACAATCAGAACATTCTGGATGACATGTAGGTGTTTAATCCACCATGCAGGTGGATAGGGTGGTGCTGAAACTGCATGTTCAGTGCCTGCTGCCATTCTGAAACCAGTGAGGTCACAGAGCTCTGCCACTTCTTCAGACAAGTTTGGGATGTCTGTGCTCTTCCCTAATGCTGGAGCTCACCTGTTTCCTGCAAACAAAAAAGGTTATTCACACCATGTCGCTATAGGACACAAAATGAACGGCACACACGCAGTCGAGTTTAGGAACAAAAGGAGGGAAGTTTATTTTTCTGACTCTAACTTATATATATTCCTGGCAATGACCATGGAATGGAGGATGAGGTTGCCACCTCTCCAACCACACTGGTCAAATTAACAGTCTATCAATTTGTCTCCTCCTCCAGGAGAAGATTGTAAACAAAAGAGAACGATTATGAAAACATCAGTCTGTTTAGATGAAATTTGTGAGAAACTCCATTACAAGAATGCAAATATCAGAAGGCTGGAAAGATCAGGACCACAACACCATGCTATACAACCACTGTATGGCATAACAAGAAAGATGACACCTTTTAAGCCTTATGATTTACTCTTTGGAGGCCTGTCCTGCTTGTTTGACTGCTTATAGAGATTAATAATTAAGAATCCAGATTCTGATTATTAAAGGATCAAAAAACTTAAATTAGGCACATTGTGTAGTAATTCAGAATACAGAGCTTTACAGACCTGTAATCTCAGCAGAAATTCAGTTATTTTCCATCTTCATGGTTGCTACCATTTTAGTAGATGAAGGTAGTTATCATATTTATTAGTACTTTTAAAAGTTTAAAATTAGACATGGTCACAGGACCAAGCCTGACAGAGTTCAAGAAGTGTTTGGACAACAATCTCAGAATTTTTACTTTCATTCATGACTTGAAACACAGTAGAATTATTTGGCCTTTTACAATTAGACTTAATTTGGTTCCCCTAACTGGAGATGATCATTTAAGGTACAGATAGAATTAAATGCTGTTAACTGTTCAGCAGTTTTGATATTTATAGTGTGAATATCATCCTTCTAAAATAGAAAATTAGATAAAACAAAGACTTTTTAGATGACTGCGTACTGAAATAGTTACATTGAATAACATTCTTTTTAACACTTTGATTTCATGCTAAATGAACATTCATCACACAAATTTTTATTACATCTTGAGACAACACTAGAGTCAGACTCCAATGGGATAACCAATGCAGTCCTTGTCATATTCTGCAGTTTATACAACTATATAAAAGTGGCTTAATCTCAAGGGGGAAAAGAATTTTACTAAAGATGACTTTGGGGAAAATATATCAGAAGTGATTGACTTTAAAACTCTCTGACAATCCTGGGTACTGTATGTAAATGTCCTCCCCTGTCTCTCTGCCTCATACACATACTTCCAACTCACAAGCAAATTGAATAAACCAGAAGATTTCATTAATATAAAACATGAATTGGATAATTTCCTTTCCTGCTCCCAGGTGATATCTTGTCTACCCCAGACTGTCTTTATTCTAAGAATCATGTTGTTGCTGCCTAGCACTGCAAGTTCAACAGCAGAATTAAAACATTTCATATCAGCTCAGTGATTACAGCAATCTCAGGAGCAGAAGTAGCTTTTGAGCAGAGGAGGCCTAAAAGCTAATATTTCAGGATCTTGAGATGCACTAGCTCTTGTTTTAAAAAAGGTAAAAATTCAGATTCTGTTCTGAGCTAAACTCTGATGCCTCCACCTTGGCTCTGGTCCCTTGGTAAAGTGTCCACTTAGACAATTCCTGAAGGCAAGAAAATCTCTGAAGAATTTAGCACTTCAGTGCATCTCTGCACTGTAATGGAGTTTACCTGTATATATAGCTGTTCAAACTCTGAACTATGCAGAGATACTTAATCCCAGACACAGAAAAGTGCAAAATCTAGGATAGAAGCAGTATTAGAAGTTTCCAAGGTAAGTGATAAAGGCAAGTAGATGGCCTGAATTGCTTTCTTGGTCTAATGTTCCAACTAAATTTGTGTAAAAAATTGAAGTTAGGCCACCAGCATATTTCTTAGTTTAACTTAAATTAAACCATATTCTATAAGTAAGCAATACATTTTTTTTTGCCTTGTCACAAGAGGAGGATGTCTTCGGGCATCAAAAGAAAATGTCTTCATACTTTTCACAGACATTCATACACATGTAAATATACTTTCAGTCTTGGTGATAGGCTTCCCACAATATATCATACATATGCTTGTGCTCTTTTATATTTACATCATCATCCAAATATTATTTTAAATCCTTTCCTCCTTAAGTCTTTTCTGTAGGTCTTATTATTTCTTAACCTTTATATACTAACAATTTAATAAATGCTGAAATTAAATTATGTTTTGTTACAAGTTAATGGAATAAGCTGTGTTTTTCTGAAAACAAACAACATTAACACTGTCTCCACTTAGATAGCAACGTGCCAAATAAAGTTAGTGCATAGCACAGGCAATTTCCAAATCGAAAATTCATGATATGTCCTATATTGTAACCCTTGACTGACATCGTTCCTTGTGCTAAACTTAATTCTAGCATCCACTGCTGTCTGTAAATGCCTCACATAGAATTTCCTAGAAGCACCAAAAGGTTTCATTTTTCAGTGAGTTCATTGCAATTTCTCCCATTTCGAGCTCTAAATATGAGATGGGTCTCACAAGAGCCTTATACGTGTATCCTGGCAGGTGATTTAACATGTAATCTTCTGCAAAACTGTATAACCAGCTTTGCAGTCACTGCTGTATACCCAATAACAAACAGAGCCTACAAGCTTCCACTCCTATTATGTCACATCAGAGATCAAAATCTATGCTTCTAATCTTAGCTATCTTATCTATTTTTCATCTACCATTTACTGTATAGGGACCCAGAATGATCCTACTGAGTATCTACCTACCAAGGCAGATATTCACCTACTTTGGGACAGTGGTTGATAGGCAAAGTTTAATCCTTAAAAACTGGATTTGATTTATATCCAAAAATTCTTTCCTTACATAGGATGATTCACAAAATAATTACTGCTTAAGAACCTGAGCATCCTTCCTGAAATCTTGCTGCAAGGCATCATTAGGCCTCACAGATTTTTCTGGTGTACATGCCACAGTGCATTATATTCTTGGCTGAACTGAAACATACATCAAACACGAAATCACATTCCCATGACTGAACCAATTACCAAGTGTCTTTTAATTCACTAAAGAGACACAGGCATTTACTCCAAGCATACAGTAAATATGAGAAAACTTAGCTATGTTATTAGACTTGCCGTTAGACAAGAATATATATCCATGGTCAGTATCACTTCCTCCACCTAAGAGATGCACTCAAGAGGATCTACATAACATTCCTGGAACTGCCCAGGAGAGATGCTAGAAGAAATCCACAGTCAACACAGTTAAGTTTGCAGGTGCAGGCCATGAGCAAAAGACCATCCAGAACTGAGGCAGAAGATACAAACAGCTCCAATGCTGGTTACTTGTGAGAGTTTCACACTTTGTATCCTAAAGGTGTATCCTAACAGGCAGATGTCATGATCTTCCCACAAAATCTCAGCCTGGAGAGTCATTAAGGAAAGTTTACTTTTTTCCCCTAGAGATAGGAGATAAAAGAGTCCCAATACAGCTTTTCATAGACATCTTCATTGCAAAAATGGGCTGCTTTGGGAATCCAAACATGTAATAGATTCCAATGCAATAGATGCTCTACCTCTGAAGAGGAAAGAGATATTACTGGTATGTCTAAGATCATTATTTAATACCCAGAGCAATCCAGTCAAGTGTTCTCACAATAAACAATGCATGGTTAAACATGTTTAAATTCCTAATTAAGGGCAATTCATTGGAATACTCTGGGATAAATGTTGTAGTTGTAAAGGCTGAATCCACAAATGAATTGCTATGATGCCTTTTAATAATCCTGTACTATACCAGCACTGTCTCAACATCTGCCCAGCTGTGAATTGTTCTGATGTCTCTGTGTGGGCTGACATTTTAAAGTGACGCCCTCAGCAAGAAGTCTAGTCTGTGATGCATGAGTTTTACTTTATAGTTTCAGAACTTCATATTTATGCAGATATCATACAACCTCAAGAAAAAAATGCAGACCTATCTTGAGCTGCCTTCTCCATCAGCACCTGGATATGTAATAAGTAATTGAGATGAGAAGATGCATCACACAATCATGCTATGCAACACTGTAATAGGTCTGCAATAGGACTAGTTGCCTAAGGATGGTTTTAGTACCTATATCCAAAGTGGATGAGTTGCTGCTATCCAAATACCTCTTTTTCTTCTTAAATAATTTAATCCTGGGGTTAGATGTTCATTAAGACAAAATTATTAATTTATAAGATGATCAGACAGAACAAATGACAGAACTGTGCAATTTGGTGCATCAGAGAGAAGGCACACTCACACCACACAACATACTTAAGAGGTTTCAAGAGTTATGCACTGAGCTCTCCTGTTGCAAAGGGGAAAACTAATACGAAAACAAATTAAAGTTATGACTTGATACTTGCATTTCCTCGTCTCCCTAATGCCTATACAAGATAAAAAAAGAACTGTACTGAGCCATACAAAAAGGTTCATCGAGCCCTATGATCTGCTCAACAGTGCCTACAGAAAGTTGTGTGAAAAGGACCAGCCTGGTACAGACTGTTCAAGTTCTTCATCATAGTGCCTATGGGCAGCATAGGGTCACTGAGGCATAGCAGGCTTTGTTTGCAGGGAATCTCCTAGGAAACCTCTGTACCAGATTACTGCTGGCTGGTCCAGTGTGGAATGTTGAGCAGCATGCAAGAGACAATGAAACTGCAGCTGTGACAAGCTGATGACAAAATCCTACTTAACATTACTGGCATTGCTGATAATATCTTCTCACCTAAATGAACTATTCCCTCCCTGAACATGACTGAGCAATATTTTCAGTAAAACATATGACATTATAGGCTTTCTGTGGCAAGCTCAATCTACCCTTTCAAACAATTGAATATGTTTCCATAATCCATTTTTAACCCCCTCTAGATCATCTTACCAGCTTCCAAGCTTTCTTCAGACTTATTCATCATGATTTTTGTTGTTGCCTACAGATATCACTGAGATGTAGCTTCATTCAGTTACTGAGATTCATGAACTCAGAAAACAATAGTAGACTATTTGTCCCTCCATGCACTCTTAAATTCAGCATTGCAGCAGACTGAAATTTCCAGCCACACAGATGAAGGGTCAGACTCAAGGATATCTGAGAATTTCAGGGGATAGGTGAAAGAAGACACTGGCAGCCTAACTAATGACTTTTTTTATATTTTGTTAGCAGTTTTCAAACTCTATCATGTGGTGATGATTCTTTTCACATCAGGTCAGCAAGGAGACCTTAATTCTACATGTCCTGTGGGCATCCTTAATGTGGTCTTATAGAATTACTCATGGTAGAGCCAAAGCAGCAAACTGAACTGAAACATCCTCTCTTATACAACATTAATCCCACAATTATTCATTAATTTTTAATATTTTTCTCAAATACTTCATTTTGACTGTATAGAGTTCACAAAATATCAGCACTAAAAACAGGGACTGAGACAACACAGCACACCAGACCATCTCAAATGAAGGCCATGAGGTTTCCCTGCATGAAATTTGCAGGTAAAAGTTGCAGCCTAAGCTGGTTGTGCACCTTAACTCAGTGTGGTCTTGTGTGATCTTCTTGCAGGCAACCATGGCTCTGGCTTCATGGTGGCCCTGACTGTATTTTTGGTATTTGCTGAACATCACAGTCATCCTGTGATGACTAGAGAATAGCCTTGTCAGTTTGGTACATATAGACATAAACCAGAATCCAAGAAAGATTATGGTCTTGGAACAGATGACAAAAGACAGAGTCAAGGCAAAGTGGCAAAATAAATTAAAAATAAATTAAAATCCCTAAAACAGCTGTCTCAAGATAAGCCTGATTAAAAAGAGAGTTCAACACTTAACACTTTAAATGGCAGGAAGTCAGTTACATTACCTTCCCAATATTTTTTTAAAAGTGTTGATGTGTGTTGATTATTTTTTACATAAGCAAAGAAATTTAGATCACACAGAAGCAATGTTTCTAATTTCTCAGTGGCTGCTCTACAACCAGACATCCTACAGCTGTTGCATTATGCTGAAATAAGCTCTTGAAAAAATAAGTTAGCAAAGAAATTGAGGCAGGGAGAAGAATACTATTGAGAGTCAACAGCAACTGATATTCTTTAGGAATGCTGCAGAATCAGAGAAGATTTATGCAGGCTTTTGAATCTATGCATGACCAACTGGACTCAAAAGCAATCACAAAAACATGCTGCTATTTTTTTCAATATAGCAGTACCTGAAATTCTCCATTTACTTGTTATCTTCGTACTAACAGAGAATGAAAACCTGTCTCTGAAAATGTACAGGAGAAATACTGTGCTCCTAAAAAAAGTGAAACTTTTGAAGGACATCGTTGTCATCACATGCACCTCTCAAAGTACAGAATTTCTTTCATTTCTCTAAATTTGACTGACAGTCACTTAACAAGTCCGCCATGCAATTATGGCATACTGCCTGATTCCATTAGAAGAGATCAAATAGTGATTGGAATCAAAGATATAAAGCTACTGGAATGACAGCTACAAGATAGAAACCTAAATCAGGAGCAGCAATAAGGACATGTCACAAAGACATTGGAAGAAAAATGAGATGCAGTTACACTGGACAAACAGATTATCACAAGGGAAAATTAAAAAATGGAAAGACAATAATGAGTTAGAAAAACTGCAAGACCAGAAGAAGCTGTGATGGACAGGAAGTGTAAAAACATGAACAGATCCAAGCATCCAATAGCCATATTTAGATACCAGAAACATAACCATTTTACAATAATTTTCAATTTAACCACATTAAGTGTCAGCGTGTCAGTGCTCTGTATTAAAAGAAAAAGTTGGTGGGAAAAAAAATAAAATTAAAAAAAAACCCACCAAAACCCAACGAAACAAAAATAAAACCTGAAAGGGACTTAGGGACTTCTAGAGAGAGTGTTAATCTTCAAAAGCTGATTGCAGGGATTACAAAGGGCTGACATCTTGCCCTACACACTGAGGGAATGCTTCTGAATTATAGATTGGCTATTGATATCAAATTGAATATTAGACAGGGAAACATAGATAGCCATGAGCTTTTCAGTAAAAAAAATAAAGTCACTAAGGTCCCCACCCAAATAACTTCAAGAGGAAAAATAGTTCTTCCTGAAGAATAAAATAATCTTGAACTGAAAAGCAAAAGTGAAAATTAAGCTGGTTGCATTTGTTTTAATTGCTAAGCCCATACATATGCTAAGGATTTACAAGCAGGTTAAACCCAAAAGAGAAAGATCATGAAGCTCTGATACATAATTGGAAAATTAGGCCATATTTACAGATATTTTATAAAAGAGTTTGATACATTATTATTAATACTTTGAGATTATATCAGGTACTGCATTCAGTCCTGGGCCCCTAACTTCCAAAAGGTCATTGAGGTGCTGGAGCATATCCTGAGAAGGGCAACAAGGCTTGTGAAGGGTGTAGGAAACATATCGTATGAGGAACAGCTGAGGGAGCTGAAATTGTTTAGCCTGGAGCAAAGGAGGCTCAGGGGTGACCTTATTGCTCCCTACAACCACCCTAAAGAAGGTTGTAGTGAGAAGAGGGCCAGTCTCTTCTACCATGCCAGCAGTGAGCACCAGAGGACACAGCCTTAAGCTGAGCCAGAGGAGGATCAGATCAAGAATCAGTAAAAAAAATTCACTTTTGAGGGTGGTCAGGCATTGGAAAAGGTTGCCCAGAGAGGCAGTGGAGTCACCATTCCTTGAAGTGTTTAAGAGGTGTCTGGATCTGGTGAGAGCAACGTGGTTTAGTGGTTTAGGAGTTAATGATGTTAATGCTGGCTGGATGGTTGGGCTGGGTGATCTTAAAGACCTCTTCCAACCTCAATAATTCTATGACTCTATGGATTCTATATGATTCTGTGGATAATCAAACACGAAAATCTTAGAGCATGTTTGTAGCACAATCAAGAGGAATAGTGTAATCTGTCATAAATATCCATTAAATCTGTACTTGCAAGACATGAAACTCCAGAATATTTTTCTCTGGTGGTGGTTCACAGCTTAATGAACAAAAGAAACAAAGTCTAATGCAGACTGCTTAAGCTTCTTTTTCAGGAGAGTCTGTATTTCAACACTTAACTTCACAGGTGTCTGTGATTGAACAGTTTGATGAAAAAGAATTGAGGTAGTTAAGAGATAATTCAAAAGGCTACAGAGGTTGGAAGGATTTAGTTCAGCTGAACCTGAGGGCATTGCCTTTAGAGCACAGTACATCACTATTGGAATTGTGTTTAGCAGGAGAGAGCAAATTCCCAGTTCAGCAGAACTGCACCAGAGAGTAGAACAAATTGTAACATGCAGCAAGAAAAACTGATAAAGACAAAAAAATGCTCAGTATAACAGGGATTGAAAAGTATGAAATCCATTATAAAGTGGAGCTCTAGTTCATTTCTACATAGATAAATCATGAAATTTAAAAGATTACAGGTATCAGGAAGGTTACTCCTCATTTCTCTGAGGTACAGAATGAGGTGTTGAGGAAAACAGGTGAGTTGTTGAGGAAAACAAGCAGGTGAAAATCAGTTCTTAGCAATGAGCAGATAGACAGGTAGGATTTGCTTACAGCCCCCACCCCAAATCTACAGTGACCCCCAAATAAACAGTAGTAAAGACTGAAAAGGAGCTGAAACAGGGGTGTACTTCACAGAAGTACAGATAGAATTCAGGAAAGATTCATTGAGCATTTCTAAAACATTTAGTGGAGCTGTGGTAGTGTTTCACAGAAATACGTTCTGAGATTTTTAGTAACTGAATCACGTACATAATCAGGAAGTCAGACACATAAGTAACAAACATCTAGTCTGTCTGTGTTGAGTTCCAAGGAATGAAGATTGCACAATTTACAGGCAAAGAGACAGGCAAGTCTCTGTTCCCTTGCAGTTTTGTTGCATCTTCTTTGAGACATTCATCCAGCCTGTGCTTCAACAGCTTCTGTACGAGAGTCTTACAGGAAACAACTGTGAAATAATTACTGAAATCTAGGAAATGTCTACTACTCCCCCATCATCTATCAAGACAACCATTTTATTGTACAATATTTTCATGCTGGTCAAACATGATTTCCCCTTGGTGGACACATGCTGACTACTCCTATTTTCTTGTCCTTCATGCACCTAGAAATGGTTTCCAGAACTGGGTTTTCAATCACTTTCCCAGGGACTGAGGCAAGGCTGATCAGCCAAATGTTTCAGAATAATACTTTGTCCCAGGAGTACAGACCTGTTTCTTTCAGTGATTTTTTTTTTTTTTTTTTGCTATTACTAATATGGTGCTGTAATTCAAATTTTTCTGCTCACACTAATTCATACCAAACCTTATTTATTTCTTGTTTTAAAACACTTTTTGTCTCCCTCTGATTGTTAACCCATAACTCATAGATGCACAAAGCCTTTTTATATTATGGTGCTAGTTAAGAAATTTCAGCATGAATACCCCTGTTTGCAAAAAAAAAAAAAGAAAAAAGAAAAAATCATTCATGGTCCAGTAGCCCTATTCACACACACAGAAGCTCTTGTCTAAATATTTGTGTGAACAAAAGGACTTTCCCTGAATTTTTATTGCAAAATTGAGCAAATAAAGGTGGGTTCCTTGCTGAGTCATAGAGAAATTAGACCTTGTAAAAATATTAATGATCAAAATTCTTATTATACCTTAGTCAAGGTAGAAACCCTCTAAATTTAACCATTTTCCATATGCTCTGGACTTGATTTCTATTTATCTATTACCTCAATACCAGTAGACAATGTTATTTTACCTGAAAGAAGATGGAGTTTCTAATTCTAATCCTTGGCATTTCTAAAGCCAGAGAGATTTTTCTGTCAAAAATTACCTGTTAGGTATTAAACCATTTTATTTAGATCTCAGCTCTAGATCAGTAAATTTGTAAACTTTTATTAATTTAAGAAAATTCCATTGATGCATCCACCCATTTTGCCATGCAATTCCTAGACCACAGAATTCCTGGGTATATATTTTGAACAGACATTCAAAGATCTATCTTACTTAGTACAGCCCAAGTGATACATAAATTTAAGGGGGGAAGCGGGGGGAGGGGGAAAAAACCCAAAAAGTCCAAAACATCATGGCTGCCAGAGCAAGGTAGGAAAGAACTTTCATGATTCAAAATTACTTTCTCCATGAAATGAAACTTTCAAAAGAGAAATGAGGGAAGACAGGAGGAAGAATCAGAAGAGATGGTTAATAAGAATGTAGTTGCTCCACCTGATTTGGGGAAGTTGGAAGTTCAGGGCTTTATCATGTTTTGAATTACCAAATGGGAAAAAATCTCAAGAAAATATGAATGAGCAAATTTTACTCTGTTGTGGTCTCTAAACTAATAGAAGTATTTACTTGAAAAAAATGTAAGAGATTTAACCTGCTATTGTGAGCAAAGTGTGAAAATTCCACGTGTGATTCTCTCACCTACCAATTAAACATGTGGGCATCAGTGCATTAACTGCCAGGTGAGTCTGAGTCCTTGAACCTCTCCTCATTTCAGGTCTACCCAAGCCTGTCACGTACATAATATGGAAATTACTGACACATAGAATTTTCACTAAAACAACAAAATATTTTCCTAGAAAATTCTCAGTTTTGTGTCCTGCATAGGAACCTTGTCTCTATGACCCCTTTTTTTAACAGACATTGTCACTCAGGAGGGGGAGAAGATTTCTGCCACTCCTTTCCAGAAAAGAGTTCATATTTATTTCTTAAATCATAGCGTTACTTACACCTCTGTAATTACCTCCCAGTTATGACTGATCCTTAAGACTATACTTTCTATGATCCTAAATCAATCTCTCTTTCTTTGTAAATCATCCTACAACTTTGAATACTTATAAAAACTGCAGTCGTTGTCCTACTTTTGAGGAGCTTCCTCTATTCCCAGTGCAATGAAGTTTACACCATTTTTTCTGGGTATCACCTACATTATGCCATTATCTTCTGATGGAGACTGGGGTACAGCACAGGTCCTTGCATTGTGCAAATGTTTTAATGCTGAAACAGAGTACTGGGTACTGCTGACAAATTCACAGCACCCTTGGTGCAATTGTCAGTCCTTGGAACCATCTGGGCACTGGGGAGCTACCTGCTTCATGCAAGGTTCACAAATCTGACGACCATTCTCAAAAAGCTGCCAATTACCTTTGAATCTTCAGACTACACAGTTTGTGGGCAAAAGTTGAGTTTGTTCTGCTTTAGGTGAATACAAATCTCCCAAGTTCACAGTGTTCTGGCCCTAATCAGTGTTGAGGAAGACCATTTTAGTAGCAGAGTTCACAAAGGTGTAGCTTGGGAGCAGCTTCTACCTCTTGGTCTAATGTGGTTGACATCGGTTAATGGTAACAAAATTGATTGGCCTTATAAGGGAAATTAATAGGCCATGAAAGTGAAGAAAGGAAAAGTGTACACTTTAGTTAGCTGTCAAATAAAATAGATTGAAAGTTCCTTCTGGAGGAAGAAGAACACTTTAATGGAGTCATCTATGCTTAAGGGCAGCAGATGATTCAGCAAAATAAAAAAAATAAATTAAATAGTACTAATTAAAGACAGAGAGACTCTTTTAATGTTTCTAGCCATTTTTCTCTCTTTTTTTCTTTTTTCTTGTAGAATTGTAAGTAGAACTCTAAGTGCTATAAGGTATTACAAAATCCCTGTGAAACAAAGTATTACATTGCATATTTCTTGAACTGCAGACAAAATTATTCTAATGGTATATCAGCTGTGGTCTGAACTACTGCACCATGAAGTACTACCATAATTCCAAACAATACCTCTGAAGTCAGTAAGATTAAAGTAGACTGTGATTAGTTCCACAACACAACAGGGACCTGAAGCTTTTCAGAAGCAATGACAATAAAATATTTTGATTTTGTCTGCATGATGAAGTGAAAAAAACAATCCAAGTCAAAATTAAATATTTTTTCCAGTTTTGTGATGAAGAGAGGGCAGCTGTATTACCTTGCTAGAAGGGATTGGAAACCACTGTATTTAATACTTGCTTAAAGCTGTGAAGCACTGCAATCAATGATCCAATGGCTAATTTCTTCCTGTGTCTGTTCCTATACAGAAAAATAAAATAACATTTTTTCACTGGGTCATTATTGCCAGTGAGAGGGATGAGGGATCTCCATGGTCAATAAATAAAGCACATATTTTGGTGCCGAAACATTAAGTAAAATGTTTGGTTCAGATACTCAGTTAAACATCATAGAAGAAAGCACTTTGAATAGGACCACTTTGGCAGACAGATGGATCTAGAAAGTTTATTTGCCTGTTGATGAACAGTCTGTGCTCACCAGTAATCAAGAGCTTAGATCAAATTCTGTGAAAGGCCACGATACATCATTCTAATTAGCATTTAATTCTAGGTGGTTGTGTTCATTTTACGATATTTCTTAACTGCTACTGCATTGCTATACAGACAGCTTTTATATGTTTTCTTGCTACTTTCCCTCATTACACACTCCTTAGATGAATGTAAATGTGGTAAAGGCCGCAGTTTTTCATACTAATGAACAACACAAAGTATTGAGAAACATCTGAGTTGTTGCCAAATTAATTTCAAACTCAGTGTTGCTTGATTACATTTTATCACACAATGAAAACTCTTTTAACGTTACAGACAATGCCCACTGCATGAGGCCTGGGGAGGGGCACCATAATGTGACTTCTGTCACATTTTACCAAACAGGGGCCAGCCTATCAGTATCATGACTGCTACAGTTTGGTTGTGTTAGCCCTTCCACATGTACAAGGGTTCTTTCACTGTGCCCAGCCTCTCAAATGTCTCAAGAAAGAACCTGCAGTTATAACAGTCTCTGCACTCCTCTCTGATGCTATCCACAGCTGTGAGGAAAAGCCAGCAATACCACCTACTAACTTTAAATAATGAAGAGACCATAGCGAGAAAATCTACTCTCCCAGTGCCAAAGCTTCCTATCAGAGAAGGAGAGTTCTGGACTGTCATTAGGTTGGCAAACTTTATGACTTGTATCTAAATATTATTCATTCATTCCACTTTACCTTTTCTGGGTTGATATATTTAGCTTGAACATGCAAATATTCCTTAATAGCACAGCCGAAGTTCTGTCATGATGGCACTAAAACTATGGAAATTTCTGGTTTGATGAACGGTTTCTTGTTTCTAAACACAAGTTCCCTCATTTACTGCAGCTCTGGCTCATCTCTTTCAATAGTAGCTAATGGTATCAGTTAACTGGCACAGTTAGCTCATGTGTTTTTACAACACTCACTAAAAATGCTTAAACTATTTGCTTCCTTTTCCCCTTTTCATCTTCATGGACCTTGTATGGTTACATTACATGCAACTAATATATGCAGAAAACATGAAAATTCTGAAGCTTATCCATAGCAACAAATATATACCAAATAAACATATATCCATGATATTTGCTGCAGTAAAATAAGGTAAAGTTCCCATTTGCCAAAACATTATGCAGCAAAAACATGAATCCACATCCACTTTTATAGAATCTGAAAATCAGTGATTAGAACAGATGTTAATAGAAAAATTCCGCTTTAGAGTGGTATTTGACCTAATCTTTCAGGCCACTGAGTTTCAATAGGCATAATTATGTGTCTAACTGAGGTGTGTATCGGAATTGTGACCTGACAAAATTCATACTATATATGAAGCAAAAGTATGTAGTATCATTTAAACAACAACATATTCTTAAGCCAATGAAAGAGTTAGCTTTTTGATTGGCATGTCATTTAGCCACTTGGGAGGAGAGGAACATATTCCTTCCTGTACATAAAAGTGATGATGAAGTAAACTTATAAAATACAAAGGTAGTTTCTCATAAATTTTCAGTATTTTTCATGAACATAAGACTTATGGACTTTAGTCTTTCCTGTTCACTGAATTTTTTCTTTTACTTTTGAAGTAATTGGTTGAAAGTCTTGTTGCTATGGAAATATATGGGGGCGAGGGGAAGAAATCACAAATTCAAAGGTCATAAAATCCCCAAAACCAGTCCTTTTTTAATTTACAAGGGTGACCATCAGGTCACAGTCCTACCTGGTGCTCAGGTAAACAAAGGAACATTCGTTCCTTTGTAGGAGCACAAATATTCTGTGAGAAACTTGTGAGAAACTCTAGTGGCAAGAGCTGTGCTGCACTAGACATGACTAGACTAGACTAGACTGGCTACCATCATCTCATTTTACTGCAAAGTCAATACAGTGTCCACTCTATAGAAGTGTTCTCCAAGTAATTTACTTCTAGGTAATATTCATGGTAGTTTTCCAGATTATTTCGGTTACTCAAGGCCCAGCAGTGCTTCTATCAACATCAGTGTCAGAATTCACATGTACTACAAAGAGAGCTGGAGCCATGATGTGTTAACTAGAATTAAGGAGCCTAAATGTACCTGAGAGGAAAGAAAATTACTCTGGGACTTCAGGCTTCTTCATTATTTCTGGTAGCACTCAGGACTACATATCATGTAAAATGATTCCACATTTGTGGAAATTTTTCTCCCCACCTGCATGACATGAATAGATCTACAATTTTTTTCATGCAATGGTAACATTCAAAATTATTTATTAGAATATAATAAAGTTTATTAATATGCTGTTACAAATGTTACTAAAACAAAATATATTTACAAAAAATTAGACTAGCTCTCTATTCCTTAGAGATAACCATTTTGCTGGTTTGGTGAAGGTTTTTAAAGATTTCCTAATTTGGGAGCAATCCAACTGCTGTATTCAGTTATTTATTATGGAGTTGCTAAAATACAGTACAGAACAATGACAGCAGGATTTGCTGCAATGAAAAATGACATCCCATTTCTCATTAAAAAAGACAGTGGTTGCTAATCAGTGTGCATAAATACTTCTAGATGCCTGTGGGAAAATGACACTTTAAAGACTATTTCTCCACTTGTAAATGAAGACTTAGCATCTCAAATTACAGTAAAGGAAAAAACCCTAGATACCAAAATGCAAGTCTGTATAGCCTAAAAAAAACAAAGTGAGGAAAAAATCCAACAAAAACCCTAGAGATATTATTTGGTTTTTGCTAACCTCTTTTCAATTATTCTCTGCCCAGGTCACATCTCCCTTAGCGTGGAACAGGTTAATACACATCTCTGGCTTTGATGAAGTTATTAAAAGTCTGACATTCTGCTGGTATTTGAGGTTATGTGTACCCATTCCTGCCCTCATACCTCTCCTTCTCCAGGCCTAATCTGTTGTTGAATAAACAATACAGTTCCCTGCTGTTAAACCACAAAGCATTATTCTGACACTGTAATAACGCAGGATGAAGCAAACCACTGCAGAGTTACAAAGAATATCTTGGTACCAGCTAGTTCAGACTAGAGATTCATTTGCTCTGGTGATGGGTTGTTGTGTAACAGAGGCAGCAGCTCATGCAGAAGGGCACACAGTGAGGGCAGAAACTCTGGGCAGAGCAGCACACGTGCTGCTCAGCAGCAGTGGAGACACACTGTGGGACTCAGTCCCCACCCCACTGGAGCGCTTACCCAGCACATCTGGGGCCTCAAATCGAGCAGAGATGCGTCTCTTCGGGTGTGGGGCTGCAGGGATGCCTGGGCTCTCCTACTGAGGCTGGAGTAGCAAGAGGAGTGCACTGACAGAAGGTCTGTCTTGCCAAGTTAACAAGCAGGGATGAGAGATCAGCACACTGTGAGTTTGTCTCCTTGAGCCTGGTGGGGACTCACTGATTCTGTGTGTCAACAGCCAGCTTTACTGTGACCATATTCAAGGAGTTAAGGGACTATTCAAGGATTGAGAACTGCTGGAAAGAGACAGGGCCCACCTTTCAAAGAGGGGAAAAGTCATCTTTGTTGCCAGGCTGTGCAAGCAACTGGGAAGAGCTTTAAAGTAGGAACAATGGGACAAAGTTCACAGGCAGTAGTTAAATGAGGAAATGCTGGACTAGGCTGGCAAGCAAAGGTTCCAGGGTGATTGACTGCAACATCCATACTATGAAAAAAAAAAAAGAAAAAAAAAAAGAAAAATAAAAAGTTGAAAGGGGTCCATTTTAAGCATAGGTACAGAAATAAAGGGGTACCTGCAAGCAAAGACAGTATCATGGGGAACACACTTACCTTTTCTGGGAAATGAGCATGGCTGGGTGCCTCTCTGAAGTGCCTGTATAGTAACACATGAAACACGGAGAACAAATGAGGAAATAGACGTCAGTGTGCAGCTGCAGGGCTGTGAAAGCATCCTAGAGGTGTGGTAGGAATTCACACCACTGAAGTGCAGTAGTGGATGGAGACATGCCCCACTTTAGGGACATTAAAGTACAGACCAGGATGACACAAAGTGAGAGTCATTTTATGGGAGTGAGTACATAAAGGTCTTGCTTCTGATGAATGATGAACTAGCTGAGACCTTATGGGTCAGGATTAGAGTTCAGACCAAAGTGGTTGGTACATCAGTGTGTGTCTAATACAGGACACCTGATCAGGAAAATGCAGACAAAACCTTCACATAATTTCACTTTTCTAAGCCATTATATTCATGGGCAACTTGAATAATCCCAGTATCTCCTGGAGAAACAACACAGGAGGGCAGCAGTGGTTCAAGTCATATAAGTAGTGTACCCAAAGAGTCAGTACTAGGGCAAATACTGTTTAACATCTTCATTAATTAATTGGATAATGAGGCAGACTACATGCTCAGCAAATTTGGACGTGATAAAAAACCTGAGAAAAGCAATTGATAAGCCACAAAGTGGTGCTGATATTCAAAAGAATCTCAATAGGCTGAAAAAATGGGCTGACAGGAATCTCATGAAGTACAACAAACAGAAAAATAAAATCCTGCACCTGCAAAGAAATAACCCACTTACCAGCACATGCTGCAGACTGGTTGAAAAACTGCTTTGCCAAAAGGATGTTGGGGTCCTGTTAGACAAGATGAAAATCAACCAAGGTCCGTGTGACGTTGTGTCACAGAAGGCCAAGAAGCTCCTGGACTGTATTAGGAGGAACATTGCCAGAAGTGGGAGGGCTGCTCAGCCTAGTGAGATGCATCTGGAGTACTGTGCCTAGGTCTGATCTCCAATAGAGGACAGGGATATATTGGAGTGGGTCCAGAAAAGGGCAACAAAGATGATTAAGGGACTGGAGCATCTGTCATGCAAAGTGAGTGCTGGGTCTACTTAAACTGAAGAAGAAATTGCCCAGTGGAGATGCTTTTGATATTTGTAAATACCTGATGGGGGAAGTAAAGAAAATGGAGCCAAACTTTTCCTCATGGGACCTAATAACTAGACAAGAAGGTACAAACTAAAACAGAAAAAAATCTGTTTAAGGACAAGAAAAAGCTTTTTTTTTTTTTCCCCAACAGGTTGCCCAGAGAGAGTGTGGAATTTTTCTCCTTGGCAGTATTCAAAACCTGATCAGATACAACCCTGAGAAAACAGCCCTAGGTGTCCCTGCCTGGAGATGGAGTTTGGACCAGATGATCCAAGGTGCTCACCTCACCTGTTCTGTGTTTCTGTGATAAAGTAACAATGGTGATTATACATTGGCTGCCAGGGTGCACATAGAACTGTGTGCAAAGTATAAGCAAATTTGGTGCCTGAAAAAAACCATATCTACATCTGTAAATCTATAAGTATGAATCTATTATATCTGAAAATAAGTATAGTGAGAAATTGTAATGTAGATCACAGTGGTAATTTGTTTATTCTTGGAGATGGGGAAAAGGGTAAAGGCAAAATGCAGGGAAAGAAGGAGAAATTGTTACAAGTTGTCACTAAAACAGACACAATCAGCAGTTTAAGTTTATCAGCTGTCATGACAGCAATAAAAATAAAGGTTATAATAGGGTATATTTTATCACAAGTATTTTCCCTTATATAAGCATTATCATGTAGAAGAGATACTGCCAAAAAGATGCTGATTTCTCCCTTTGTCCTTCAGCATGCCTATATTTTCTGAATCTTCAGTTGTGTCACCAGTCCCAAGGCTTCCCTTATACTGCTTTTTACTATGCACAGTTCAAGGAAGATGCCAAAGTCTCTGAGAATTTTTCATGAGATAAATATATATATATATATATATATGTAAATATGTGTATGTGTGCACCATTGTGTAAATATATATATATATATATATATATAAACAAGCATAATCCTAAATCTTACTGGTCAGTAGCCAGGTAAATTTCTGTAAGATACAAACATATACCATCACATAAAATAATTAAAAACATATAGTTATAGATAATTTACATAACATATAACAAATTTCTGAACGTTTTTCTCATCAGTACAATTATCTGATCCTTTATTGAATACCACAACTTTCCTTGCTATAGAAGTACTTAATGACAGAGTTCCACAGGATAACTGCAATATGTGCAGAAAAGTGCTTTTTAGCATGGTTCACTAAAACAAAAGACACATCAAAAAAACCTTTTCCTTCTCTTTATCCTTTTTAATCTCTACCATGTAGTCATTAGGCCAACGTCTCCTTTTCCCTTTTTCCACATTTTAATCTTTGTAGTCTGTCTGCCATGTTCTTATGGCCTTTCATCATACAGCATTGCATCCTCTTGCTTAATCTCTTTAGAATCCGGACAATCAGAACTGAATGTAGCTTTCAAAACAATTTGATATCATCAAAGTTGTACCCCTTTCCTGTGAACACTAGCAAGTAGGATTGTGAGATCAACTCCTATATTTTGTGTCAATACTTAATGAGCAGCTTGCAGGGTTTTTTATGCACATCTCAAGTGAGCATTGAAGCTGGAATTACTATGACCTGAGATCTTCAGATGTAAACCGGTTTAGTGTTGCATCACATGCTTTGAGCTTGCAGTGTCCTGAAAGTAACGAGCACTGCTAATTCACCTTGAAAACTGATAACCTCAACAGAGTGGTACTTGCATTTCCTTTGTCTTTTTTGTCTCTCATCTGTGCACACGCAATTGACACCCAAGCAATTGCACAGTTCCTCTTAAATTCTATACCCTGTTCAGAGCTAAAGTCATTCGACACCTGTCCACAGCCTTCCTCCAAGCTCCTGGCCCTCCTTTTCATGGCTTGCACATCCTAGGAGCATGCTAGCATCTCTCTGAACAGAGAAATGCTTGCTAGCTGTCTTTAGAGGGTGCATGCAGGCACTCATAAGGTGGCTAAAATTCTGCACATTGGTTTTATATATGTGCACTCTACCTCACCACTAATGGCCAGAGCCACAGCATAGATCAACACACAAAAATTAATGCTTTCACACTTCCAGCAATCTAGGAAATCATCACATAATGATGTGTTCTCTCAGCAGTAAGTGCATGTTTGATGGAAAGCCATGAACAGACAGTCAGTGTTGCAGGAACAGGAAACCAATCAAGTAAGGTCCATATGGATTGCGCTGTGAGCACAGCGGGATGCAGAGCAGAGACTGAGTGCCATATGGAGCGTAGATGGTGAGCCCATCTGGGTGTTTTCTTTTCAAAGGAGACCCACAATTTTATTGTACTCATTCTGAGCTTCAAATTACAGACATCTTAAAAATGTTTGAATTATTTTTATTTCTACTGTAATTCATTTGTATGTGTATGCAATACATATCACTTGGAAGTATGTGGGCTTCTGTTATAAAGATCAAACCTCTGCTGGTGAGATTCAACAATGTACACTCAGATTTAAAATTTCCTCAGCAGTTAGCAGCAAGAGGCAACAAAAAGCTCTACTACCATGGGAACAGAAAAAAAGAATCAGAAAGAAAATTATGTAACAGCACAGCTATATCCATAATTCTTTTTAAACTCTGAAGGGGAATTGATCTGCAATTTTTCTCAACTTGCTACTTTTCTTACTGTTTCTTTTCTAGTTTCAGTATTTAAACTTGGTGTATGGACTTTTCCATTCAGCTATGTAGTAAGGAAAAGGGAAGAGGAAGAAAAGATAACTCAGTCATCAAATGCTCTGCAGTGTGCATGTTGGGTGTCCCACCCTAGTGAATAATAAAACTCCTTAGGCAGGAAAAGCTACGAACGTTATTTTATCAGGGACTCTATCAAGGAGTGTAGTGAGAGGACAGGATAAGAGCTAACAGTTACAAACTGAAAGCAGGTAGATTTAGGTTATACATTAAGAAGAAATTCTTCACTATGTAACTATGACACTCTGGAACATGCTACCAAGAGAAGCTGAGGCCATCCCATCCTTGGTAATGTGCAAGGCCAGGATGGATAGGGCTTAGAGCAACCTGGTTTAGCAGAAAGTGTCCCTGCCCATGGCAGGAGGTTTGGAACTAAATGACCTTTTTTTCCCAACCCAAACCATTCTGTAATTCTATGATAACATTTTCCTCAAATCAAGGAGAATCCTGTACCTCTAAAACCTGGAATGTACTTTTGTACCTAGGTTCACAAAAAACGCCCTCTAACACTTAATTACGTCTTAGCTGAGCTTTTAAAATCAGCATATCAGACACTCAAGCACATACCTGATCATGCTCAGAGTCTTATTTAGTGCCTTTTTTGTAGCTGAAGCGGGATTTTTCTTCAAAAAGAAACAGGTATGTTACCTCAACCACTTCATTAATACAGGGGCTAAAAAACATACTTTTATTTCAGCCCAGAATGTATACAACCTCTTTTAAAACATTCAGTTCTTTTAGCTCTATCCTCTTTTCACAAGCTTTACCTACCATCAGAGGGAACAAAGGCCCTGAACCAACCTGGCAATTATTACACTCATTTACTCCTGTGGTTAAATCACATAAACCTGTTTCTGTATCTGACTGGCCTGCCTCCAAGGAAAAAGTTGCTTAGCGACTTGAAGACATCCCAACAAGAATGAAATGGTTTTTGTGGAGTTTTCCAACCAAAAATACTTGCATCTGTGATACATACAGTGTACTGAAATGAAGACATATCTTTGTTTAAAATATGCTAGGACCTTCCTTCATTTTCTAGCCTAAAATTGTTTTTTGCTTATGGATCAAATTATATGCAAAACAATTCACCAAATTAAAAAAAAAATCACCAAATGCAACTGTAATATCCAGCTACAAGCCTTACTCTGATTTTTAGATGACCAGACTGTTTTTGCCAGCCTAAGGGCAACAAGAACTTTCTGTCTTGCACTTGTCATTTCAATGTGCTTGATGATTTGGACTGGACAGTAACAAGAAGCTGTAGCCTTTGGAATTTGGCTCCATGGAAATGTCTAATACAGTAGGAGAATCAAATAGTTGACTCTTTTGCAGACATATATCAGAAGAAACAATAGATCTACTTTCAACATGACAGCAACTGCATCAGTGTTGCTTCATATATACACAACTGCAAGAACAGTGATATGACTGTAACCTTGAAGCACTGTAAGTTATGTTGCTCAAAAAAAACCAGACTTATTTTCTCTTTCACAAAAGAAAAAATTTTGTAAACTGGAAATAAGTTTGTACTGCAATAAGAATATGGACACTGCTCTTTTGTATAGGTTTTCTGTCGCAGACGAGAGACATCATAGCAATTTAGGACACCTATATGTGAATATTCATGTTATTTCTATTCTATTACAAAAGAGACTGGAATACCACATTAAGTCATTTAAATGGAAGTGATTCCATTAAAAACAGCTGTCATTATCAAAACCTGGAAAGTAAATTATTTTCTACAGCTGTACATATTGTTACCAGTTTTGAGAACACTTGATATCCATGTTTTCTAGCCTTTAAGCAGATTCCATTGGTCCAAGACCACTCTCTCACCTGTTTCTTGACCCTTAAAAGTGATCTACCTACAATAATTGTTTCCTTTATCATTGTTTATCTGATGCAGGCCAGAGGTTTGCAGTTTAGTCTGAATCCTTTGAAGTAACTGGAAATAGACTGCTGGGATTTGCATCAAAGACAAGGAATATTCACCACGCAATGATTAAAAAGCCCCAATAACATATAACCAATTTAAATGATAATGAATTTGTGCTGCTAGTTAAAATATGTGTGTTTTCTGTTTTCCTATAGTTTTAATTTCAGCTACATTATTCAGTAATTTCTCGCATAAAATATCTTTCCAGAAAGTGTCTTGTAGTTTTATTAAAGTTTTCTTTAGCATTTGAAATGTCAAGTGAATCTTTTTTCCTAAAATTTATTTTCATATATAAAATGTTTATAGTTTTTTTTTAAAAAATACCACAACTCATTACCATATCAGTAAAGCACCTGCAAGAGGGTAACAAATATTTTCTATGAAAGCATCATATTCTTCTGTATGCAGTTTTTCCCCACTGCTTCAATCTAATCTTTTACATTTGCTATTGATTGTTCTTTCTATTTCATATTCCCTGAGTCTAGCCATCCAGATTTTTGTTAGTTTCTTTTTTAAACTACAAAACAAAAGGAAAGTTCACTCTTCAGCAAATATAGCTAAACAAGAAATCGTTTGGAGCATTTCAACATATAATCTATGACAATGGAAGAGTAAATTTACAAAGAAACCAAAGTATTGCCTTCAGAGGCAAAGCCACAGGAGAAAAAATTACCCAAAACAGAGAGAAGTTTAACTTGGATAAGCTCCTTATAAATGGATATGAGCAAAGATTTCTATCATAATTTGAAAAGTAAGAATTACTCAACTAAACAAAAGAGATGCATTTTCATTCTATAAAATTCTATCAGCACAGAAATATACCATGATTTAACAATTAATTTCAGAATTAATGTAGATTGAAATTCTGATGGGCAAGCTCTGGTAGTATCATTCCTCAAATTGACCTCTTTCAATGTCAGACAGTTTTTCTGTCACTTTAAATAACTATAGTAGGGGGGTTTTATTCACTTGTACTAATTACAAAATATCCATTTTAAATCAGTCACACTGTATGAAATATCCTGCTCTTGATTTTACCAGTATGTATGGAGAATCATACAGTCTTCTCAGTCCTGCTCCCCTTAAATATGTAGGAATAATATTAATACTTTTAGACAAAGCTCAGATGTGCATATTACAATGTTTCTACTTTGTTAATATGTCAATGTGAATCTAGAGTGAAGCAATTGCACATGATCCACCTGATTCAAAATTTACCATTTTTCCAACTTTCCAGAATGTTCCTGTTATTCCAAGAGTTCTTTGAGAAGAACATTAGGGCAGTAAAGATGACTTCAGAGAGTTAGGAAGTCAAGTAACTTTCTGGGGAGATCTAAAAGACCTGAAAAATTGTCCAAGTCATCATCTGAGGCTGTTTCTAGTAATGTTTTCTGCTAAGTAGATGGAGTAGGAGTCAGCTTTATTCTTCTTGCTCTTTTACGCTCTTCACTCTATGTACTGGTGGGACAAATAAGTTTCCGAGTGCCCTTTCCCTTGAATATGAGGCACCTTTCTCCTCCTTTCTCTGGGTGTATTCTCTGTTGCTGAAGAGAATACATAGTCCTGTTCAAGACCTAGTCGTCTGGTTTTTGTTTGTTTGGAATTTCTGTCCCAAATTTGCTTTTGTTGTTGTTGTTTAGCAAGGATCTCATTTGCCTCTCTTCATGCCTGGTTAGGTCTATTTACTGTCAGAGCCAAATTAACCTGACAAGCTGTCTTACATGAATCTCATTCTACTATCTACAATAAACATCAGCTTCAATTTATGAACATCTCTCGTCTTTTCATACCACTTAAAAAAAAAAAGCCTCTATTGAAGGAAGGGATTTTTCTGAAAGGATTGAGTACCAGAACTTCAACTAAGATTATTTCAATCAAATCAGAGACATAAAACGTGACTATCATGAAAGTTGCTTTAGGGTAGCAACCCTACACAGCTCTAACACTATAACCATTCCCCTGAAAATAGGAATAATTGGTTATTACCTTCTAAAGTTTCTGCATCTTTAAATCAATCTTTACAAGTGAGACAAAGTATTCATTAAATAACTGTTCTGCAACAAAAGTGAGTTGACCAAAATATTCATATGAATATGCAGTCTTTTCTTTTCTAAACTAAATACAGCTTTCAGTCTTTCCAGTCTTTTTGTCTGAGCTTGCTGACACTTCCTAGCACTGAGATATTTATGAGGGCAAACCAGAAAACTGAAGGAAAAAAAAGATAAAAAACCCCAATGACAACAAAAGAATATGTACTTTGAAATTTGGTTCAGTCTTGGCTGCCTTTGACCATCCACCCTCCAGAAAGAAACTGAAGTATTTCATTAAAGGCCCAAAACCATGAGTTTAAACCCAGATTACAGACTTTACATATATTCATTTTGATGGCTTTCAAAAGAAGCATGAACTTTTCCACTTCTGTCATCAAACAACAAAAAAACCCACCAGAAAAAAACCCCATCTCATTTACTATGCAATACTGCATAAAACTATGCTTGCTTTTTCCTAGACTTTTATCCCTTCCTTTCTAGCATTCCTTAGAGTAAAGCGTTCCAGCTGTGGTAAATATTGCTCAGGCATGGATCTGCAATACATTTTGCACTTTGATATTCATAAGCATACATTTCCTGCCAAGTCAAAGACATTTATCACAGTTTGACTGGCAGTTAGAGACACATTTTCTAGAACAAACACGCTATACATTTGGCTTTCTTTCCCACTGTTAACTTTCATTTGTAAGTAGATTATACTCCTTTCTTCTTTATATTTGTGGGGCTTTTTTCCAATTATTTGTATATCCTTAGACATATCTACTGCAAACTACAAGTCCAGTTCTTTTGCTTATTTTCTTTGGATGAAAATGTGGATCAAATTCTATATCTTTATTCCAATAATACAGTGCTTCTTCAAAGAGCATCAAAGCGCTCTTAGATCAAATGGAAAATGATCAAAGACTAAGTTTGTTAGGGAAAAAAGCCTACACAAAGTGGAGATTCTAGTGCTTTTTCTCACTTTTATCTTATCTCCCTGCTTTGATTATGCATTTTATTGTACGAAGAAGGTTGATGGTAGAATAAAGTAAAACAGAAATTGAGGGCCAATGGAGGTGTATTAGGGAAGTGCTTGACTGCTTCATGCTCTTGTTTTCAGTGCAATGCTAGCCTCAGAATCAGGAAGAGTTATACCTCATTGAGATCTCCGTTCTCATGTACGTACATCCATTTCCACCTCAGGTTAAATAGGACTTTAAATTCAAAAAGGATCTGCCAGCAGGAAAATAATGATAGCTGCAGGTTCATGATTAACCTAGTACTGCACAGGAGTCCCATGTACTCCAAGAGAGTGATGGAGCTGTGTTCTGGTACTAATTGAGCCATTAAAGGTAGTTCCATGTGTATTTTTGCACTCTGACCACTTGCATTGCAGCTAAGGTGACTTGAGATGCTAATTCAAATATAGATAGTTTGAGTTGGTACTGACCTGGAGACAGCTATGACACTGAAAAGGAATAAGTTGGGGAGGGGGTATTGTTATTTTCATTAATTTCCTAATATTTACTTGGTCCTGAACTAGGGCCCCAAGTGTTTTCTAAATTTACTGGAAATAAAAATTTTCATCATATGAACTGTACACAATGCCTAAATGTATATGTATATGTATATGTATATGTATATATAATCCTCTCCTACAACGTTCCTTGTAGGAGAGGATTCAAAGAATCCCTTTAAAATCATAATATCATCACATTTTTCAAGTGTAGGAACTTAAATTTCAGCTTTGGTTTATGCTTTTATATACTTGCCACCTGTATCTGTATGCTTTCTTACTATACATTTTATTAATGAAACCATAAATTCAGAAATGGAATATTTTTGTATTTTAGGGATATGCGTCAAAACAAAGTCTTGAGACAGGCTCAATCACATTCTGAGAATTAAATGGAAACAAGAAAACACTTACTTTGTAAATCTTTATAATATTAATGAAATTTAATTTTTTAACAAGTGTTACCTACAAAATCAAAAATTCATTCAATCCAGACATTCAAAAAGAAAAAAAACTTTACACTATTTACACTCAGCATAGAAATTCCCATTTCCTTACTCCTCTCCTCATTCTTCCTCTCACATTTTAACACCCCCTGTCTCCAAACCTCATAACTTTGTCTAGTCAGCTCTTTTTAATCCTGTATATTCACATTTTACCACCTTGACCACCCCTTTAACAGCCATCATAGAATTGATTAATTATATCCTAGGACATACATCAGTAGGAAACAGTGAATAAAACCAGATCAGTTTATAGATGTACTGTTGGAGATAGACATTTGCAAGGAGAATTCAGACTGTTTTCTGAGGTAAAATGCAAATTGAACTCATCACAGCTTACAGTGCATTTACAGAAAGAAAAGGCTGGCAGTTAATCCAGAAAAGGAGGTGTATCAAAGAGAGGATTAATGAATGGAAGCTCAAATTAGTAAAACTCAAACTGAACATGAAGCGGAAATTTTTAACCATGTTTGGTATGACTGACTGCTGTAATGTATTATAAAGGAAATTTATTATTATCCTGTTCTGAATATTTTCCCACTACACCTACTAACTACTTTGTGAGAAAACAGCCTCAACCTAGTCATACTAGACTTTTGGCAAAATTGAGGGATGAGTGGTTGATATGTGAAATACTGTAATATACAGAAGCCTACTAAAGGCATTCATAGATAGAAAAACCCCAGGGAAAGTGTTAATTTGGTAATAAGTGGAGAGGAAAAAAGTGACAGGGGATGGTGAGAAAGCTGAAATTTTTCTCACACATTTTTGCATCAGTCTTCATAAAAAACAGTTAAATGGAACCATGTAACTGCCTGATTAAAGGTAGTTTTATTAAGGGTAGCAAAGAAAGTAGTGTTGTGTCAGCCCAAAAAAGGGAAGGAAAAGTTTACAAGGTAACGTCTACATCACAAATTTCCAAAACCTTGAGACATGATGGACTCCTACCTGACTTTATACTTTAAGGATGATCTGAAAATTCATAAAATCATTCTATTTGTGAAATCATCAAGGAGGAGTTAAACACCAAAAGAGTGGAAATTAATAAAAGCAGTGTTAGTAAATGTAGAAAGTATAGTTTTTATAGAGGAAAAAAAAAAACCAAACTAAAAAGTAAACAAAATGGAACTAGAGAAATATAACCAGCTTGTTCTTAGTTCTCAGAAAAATTTGAGCAAACCATTTACAAATATCCTCCAGAAGCAATACAGATCATATATTTCAATGTCATAATACAGGCCCATAAAAAGCCAGAAAGCTCAAATCAATTTAATTTCTAGATGGTAGGTGCAAAACAACGTGAATAATCATAGATAACTATAGCTAGAGAGCAGTTAGCATAATGAGATTCAGAGGGCTTGGGGGATACACAAAGCCTGTATTTAGTTAAGATCCATTCAATAACTTAATGACACGGATAGTGGGGCAGAGGATGCTTAGTGAACCTGCACAAAGGTAAAGGAGATGGCGCCTAAATTGCAGGACAATGTGCAAGTGGAAAACTGGAAATTGGTGCAAGTTATTCCAGTTGCCCAACAGCAGCCAAACAGACATGGGATAAAGGGAGCAGGATGCAAAAGAACGACCTTGGTAGCAGATCTGAGACTAAATACCTGTTCCCTGCTCTAATTATCAAGGGCACAGCCTTCATGAATTGAGCAGCCTTTGTTACTGCAGTCTAAGAAAGGTGGGAATTAACTGGATACAGCTTAGAGAGAGGATCAATAGGTAGTGAGAGGTACAGAAAACAAGGGAAAAGACCAGACATTCTTTTAACATAAAGACAAAACTGAATGTGGATGTAGGATAGATTTAATCATGTTAAAAGCTGTGGAACAAAGGGAAAATAAATTATTCCTGCATCACAGTGACATACAGGACAAGAATAAACAGGCCTCACAATAAAAAAGGAGGATATTAGGAAATCATTTAGATTAGGACTGATCAGATGGCACAGGTTGAACAGTAAACGAATGGAATTTCCACTACTGGAACAATTCACAGGCTAGGCAATACCCAGGTCTGCATAAAGCTGAAAATAATGTTGTTGATATAGGTGAAACTGATATAGCTGATGTAGTTGATACAAGTGATAATCCATGATAAAACCTCACAATACAAAGGAAAATGATGTTATAGATGTAGAGTCCCATCAAAGGCATTCAAGCTTCTACAAATACAGGCTGTGACATCCTTTGGAAGGTCAAATTCCATTCTGTCAAACTTTAGCTTCTGCAGAAGGTAAAGCAACATATCTGATTTTCATATGACGTTTACACAGAACAGGAACTTTAAAAATAAACCTATAAATTCATATTAAAATACCTGGAAGAAAAGACATCCATAGGGAGCATTTTTTAGCCACATTTCTTAAAGCACTGGATTCATTCATCTATATTTTATTAACTGAAAATAACTTAGTTTGAAACAGTTCAGTTAATTAAAAAGCTGGTTTAGAATTACTATTCAATACATCAAGATTTCAGAATTCTTAATAAAACTGGGAAAGTTTGACTTTGAAATTCCAAGTACCAAAAACATAAAGTGTTTTTTGTGCTTTCCTCTAAGTTTTTTGCTGAAGAATTAGGAGACTTGCAAAGTTGTATATGCATTAACTGCTTGACACAAACCAATTCAGTATGATTGAAGAGATATTCTTTGGGGGTTTGCATTAAAAATGCAAATAAGATGAAAAAGGTGTGCAAAGAAGATTAAATGATGACCAAGTGATTTTTTTTCCAAGTACATACTTGACAATCTAGCAAACTCAATTATTCCTCCCAATCCACATTTCATACTTATATACACATAAAACCCATTGTCTAGTGCCCTCAATGGTTTTCAAAGATGTTATTTACAGATTTTCAAGTTGACAGTAATGTAGCCATAACTTTTGTTGGACTTCAGTTCATTAGTCTGTTCCTCCCTGTGGTAATTTCATTACGTCTTCAACCTGCATTCTAACTCCCACTGCTACAATTAGTCGTGAAATTTAAAGCTACCAGATTGCAAAGTTATGCTACCTACTACCTACTACCCAAGGGTAATTTAACCATTAATTACTGTAGCACCAGCTAACATTCCTCCCATCTAGTGAACAAGATCCTTAGAGCTCATAAACTTTCCTACATCCCTAGGTGAGTACTCTGTTGATCTGAGTCTGAATGTCCACACTAATCTCACAATGAATAACAGGCCTTAAATGCACCCTTTAAATTACCAAGTCATTTCAATGGAAATAGAACAAAAATGGGAGAGCTGGAATACAAAAAAAACACACAGAAAACTGCCATAGAGAGCAGGACCTCTGTGATTCTGGTTGTTTTCATTTGGCTGCATTTGTCCATGGATGAAAAGCCTGAAGGGGCCATATACTGAATAAACACAAACATAAATTCTGCTGTTGAATTCGGTGGGACTATACTCACAGAGCATAAGTCTTTGAGAATTGGATCTTTCAGCAGTCAGAGGTAGGGGAAATAATGGGAAGGCCACTTGTTCACTGTTCTGATGTCACTGTTCATTGTCAATACACACATAAAGCTTGGGGAGAGGGAGGTTGAGAGGTGCTAGTGACTTGGGTTTAAGTACTTTGTCATCTTGTAGGGTTCCCAGTCCCACATGATCCGTCTAAACTCTTCAATTTACAGAGAGAAATTCTAGGAACAGGAATCAGAAAACCCAGTGTCAGGCTGATCAAGAGGAAGTGACGAGTGAAAAAGGGTGTTATACCTCTTGAGATACCTAAATCAGGCCATTAATCAGTAGCAACTAGTTTCTATATAGGAAGGTAGACTTTTTTCCACAGTAAAATACTTCTTGAACAAAGAACTTCATGCATTCCTTAGGCTTTTTTTTTTTGCTTCTAAGATATTCTTTCCTGAAACATCTTTTCTTTTAAAGGATTTCCTCTGTGTGTGGATATATATATACGTGCATATATATATATTATACATATAACTTTATCCTTTTTTTTTTTTTGTCATTTGAATACCTGCCATTCCATTAGTGACTTTTGGAGCTACCACAGTGGGCATCAGAGGGCCTAGTGGAGCCCTTCTCTTGCAGCATACAGCAGTCCAGGAGGGGAAAGAGAAGGAGACATGCACTCTTTCAAATGCATGGAATCTGATGGTAAGCGCTGTTTATAATAACTAAAACATTGTTGTCTGTTTAATCACAGACTTAAAACATGGTTTCATATTTGCTACTATGAAGAAAATTAACTCTATCCCAGCCAAACTCAGCACAAGCAGCCGTGAAATTTTAGGTTAGTGTCTCCTGCTGCAGTGACTGGCAAGAAAATACAGATCCTTCCTATTTAAAGAATTACATTGATGTAGGGCTCTTGGTTCTTACTTTCTCTACATCTCTTTTTTTTTTTTACATCTTCTCCTTTTTTTAAAAAAAAATCCTCAGAACCTAGCTTGGCATTTGTAGAGCCAGCAGAAGCACAAAATCCATTGTTTAGGTGTTGATGACGCTGCAGGAAACATGCTACTAAACTCAGTGTACAGTTAAAGCCTAGGCACTTGTGATCTTTCCATTGTTTCTGTGACTGTAGCATTACACCTAATTTCATTTATCTGCATTGTTTTCTTTCCTTTTTGATAGAAACAAAATCTTGCATTTGTTTCAAGACAATATATTTCTTCTACCAAATTCCCCTTTACCTACGTCTGCCTGCCTTCCTTCCTTCCTTCCTTCCTTCCTTCCCTCCCTCCCTCTAGTGTATACAGTATATATAGGATAAATAAAACTCAAAACTTTGCATAGGTTGATTATCCATTATAGATTATGGATGTTTCATAGTTTGTACTAACAAGTCTTCATTTCATACAAAGGACAAAAATGTCAGGAGATGGTAATGAGGACACTTTCCCCTAAACACTTAAGAGGGGTGTTTGGAAAAAAATAGATCAGGGTGAAAATTTTCTTTAGGCAGTAGAAAAAGAAAAACAAATTTATGCTTTCCAGGACTCCCAAGATTCTATTTCTCCATTGAGTGACTGAACTTATTCTTAATTGCCAAAGAAGAATTAAAGCATTTAAATGCAGGAAAGATATAAAATGGCATCATTTCTTTCGAGTAGAAGAAGAGAAGACTACTAAGAACCTCAGTTACACTACACAGAACTCACTTATACACTATCACAAAACATTTAATTTTTCATAAAAATAATTCACTGCCTTGTGGTCTATTACAAAATTTTTATTTTCTCTAAAATTGGAGGCTCATGTACAAGGCCATTCATTCAGGTCATTCTGTAGTTTGATGTCACTTGAGATAATTCTATTTTTCACTCTGTTCCAATAGTGTTATATTCTGTTTGACTGTAAATTAGCATTGACATTTTCTCTGTAAAGATTTTTTTTGTCTTCTTTTAGAACTTGATTGGGAAAGTTTCATGGAGTTTATGCAACTTTTATCTTAAGGAGTGTGTTCTGATTTATATTGTGCTTATTCTGTTGCTGACATTTGGTGACATTTTCTCTTTTGTTGACAGCTTTGTACTTCATTAAAAAGTAGGCTACTCGAGTGAAGGTGTTTAATTTGCTTTGTCCAGCCTTTATCATATGCAGCACATAAAGTACTTTTCTTACTTCATTCCTGCATTAGCTTTCCTCTCTGATTGCTTCTTTTCTATGCTTTCCTTTTCTCTATGCCCTCTTTGTGAAGTATTTTCTCTTTTGTCAGCAGTCGAATCTCTCTTTACTATTTTTTTTAAATATTTCAGCACTATAGCAGAACATTTTGTAGCTATTTACTTTGAAGTTGCAGGCAAGCAAAGCTTGTAACAGTATGATTTGCAAGTTCCTGTCGTAAAAGGTCAAACACTCAGCCTTTCAGTCTTTCTGTTTCTCTTGTTAGCATCCAGAACTGTGATTACTAATTTTTAAAAAATTCTTAGTGCACTAAAATCCAAGATATTTTTTATTCTAATAGCTGCCGCAAAGGTGAACTAGACGAAAAGACTTCTATGCCCAAATGGATGTGACTGCTAATGGCACGAAATACAAAATACTACCAAAGAGCTTTCAGGCTGAGATAAATGACCTATCTCACAGACACCAGAGATTAAATACCTGCCAAGCTGCAATAGCATTGTCTTACAACTGCAAGATCATAAACAACTGATGTTTATAACAGCATTTTAAAAAAATGTTAAAGTCTGAGAATTAGACAATAAAAGTAATCGGTTAATTGCATCTCAGTTAATGAAAATGAGAAGCTTTAAGGTTAAATTTTCTAGAGGTGATATACTTTTTCTTCTTAACCAGTGCTAGACTTCAGAATTACTATGGTGGGGAGAGGGATGATGGTAATTTATCAGTGCTAAGGAATAAAAGAAATTATGTTTTCTGAAAGCAGAGGCTGAACAATATAGCTGATATTCTGGATGATGTTTTTTTAATTTTTAACCAATGATTTTGTAGTTTCAACTTTCATACTCAATTCAGATTAAGTAGTCTCCTGTGATGTACATCAGAGAGAAAAAAACCCAAAATATTGGAAAATAACTGGATTTCCTACATGATTAAAATTTTGCAAAATTTGCCAGCTCTTGGCAAGGTGGTAACCAGGAGGGGCTGTAGAGGGTCTCTGCAGGAAGAGCCGGGGTTACTCAGTGCCAGGCACAATCAGGTGCCATCAGCTCCCACGGACAAACAACAGAACACAGGTGAACACACATCAGCCAAGCTGATGACACCTTCACAAAAACATATTTTAAAAAATTCATACAATGGCAGACAGAGAAAGGAGGAGGGGGAAAAAGGAAATGAGAAACAAGAGAGAGAAAACAGATGTCAGAGAAGGGGGAGCTGCATGGAAGAACTGATATCACCCCTGCAGCTTGTGAAGAGTCCATGCTAGAGCACAGAAGTGTGAGGGGGAAGGAGCAGTGCACAGGAGCAGAGAAACTCCCATGCAAACTCCTGCACCACTTGGAGCAGGACTGGAGGAGTCAGAAATGAAAGAATGGTGTAGAGCATAGGAAGGAAGGGTAGGGCAGAGCTGGGTGGAAAGGTGTTGCTTCAACATTTGTCTTTCTGTTTTCCACCACCCAAACTAATAGATGCCTATTTTAATTAGGAGTAGATTACATTGTCTTTTCCCATTTGAGCCAGTTTTGCTTGTGACAGTAACTGATAAGCAATCTCCCTGCCTTTATCCTGACCCATGAACTTTCTCCCTACTGTTCTTCCTCTTTTCTCCTCTCTACCCTGTGGAGGAGAGGGGCTAAGCAAACAGCCAGGTAAGTGTTTGACTGTCAGCCAGGGCCAACCCACCACAATGTGCTGCAAGAAACTCAGAATGCACAGAAAAGCATGTTTCAAATATTGGGTTTATAAAAAAGCAAAACTAAATGAGCCATTTGTCTTTCTTAAATATAACTCTCTGCATATATGTGTACACATGCTTTCATGCACACGTTCCACCCATCCATGGACCTGATAATCATTTCTAAATGAAGACTCAAATCTTCATTCAAGCAATCAACAGTCTCCTTTTTCTAAACACAACCAGGATGCTTCAATTTCCTAAACTTCTGAAACAGTACTTACACATCATCTTTCCATGCTTATCATTTTACAGCTCAGAATATGAGGATAAAAACTGTAACATTTCTGGGTTTATCCATTTTATGGAATACTACAATTCTAACCTAGCGTAACTAAATCTTAAAATGGCCATGTTTGTGTGTGTCCTACTGTGGATTTACAGGCCTAATAGGCTATGAAAATAGATTAGGAAATTGAGTATGCTACTCAACATTTGGTCTCTGTTTTCTACTTCTGTTGCTTGTTTGTTTAAATAATTTCCTGAATTTGAATCATTTTTATGTGTTCACACCTTTTGGGTTATTGTCTGTGCTTTCTCAATTCCTGGAATGTTAATAGCTCTGAAAATGGCAGCACCCCTGTGCCTTATGCTCCTGTCTGTAGAACCAGTGGTAATACTGCATGTCTGTCAGTATCAAAATAAATCCCACAATAGGCTTGTTCAATCAGATTTTGACACAGACGACTGACACTGAAAACAACATGCAGCTTTGTTTTGACTTAAACAATAATTTCCAATAGAATGGATATTTTCTTACTTGTGTAAGCTGCCCTTTTGAGTGATAGCATACCTTTTGTGAAGCCACTGGCAACTGAAGAAGATACAGGTACCAATCTCAGTCTTCTCTGCTGGCTATCACCATTTCTGGAATACATAAAAGAAAATTATCTCTGTGACATTGTTGAATAGCTCTCTTACTCCAGCAAAGTGGAAGAAAAAGGAGGTGCTGAAGACCTGTATCTTGGGCCTTCTTGAAATGAAGACACACTACCATCCAACGGGACACTGAAGGCATCAGGAAATAAAAAAATCTGTCAGAAGTTCTGCTTCAACCATTTCATGATGAGGCTAAGAGTTTATTGTCCAAGATCATCCCATCCATTGGCATCCCATTAACAATTTAACATTTCTCTGCTGTGGGGCAAGGTCAAATATTGATGATCTGTCCCTCTGATTTGTCCCTATATAAAAATTTGTGCAATGGGCATCATTAACATATTCAGTCATTAACAGATTCATAGCTTCAGAGTAGATGTTATCTAACATCCACTTGCTACTCAGGCCCCAAGAGGAGGGGCTGACAATCTAAATCTGTGCTGGAAGACCAAGTACTTTCCCCCACACCAACATTTCTTTGTACCTTCATGTACATTCTCACTCTGAAGATGAACTCTGAAGTAACTCTGTTCTGTGGTTTGTTAGCTTGGGGTACAAATTGCATCCTAGATCTATGATCCCATGAAGGTCAAAGATCCCAGAAATATCATGAAATGTCCAATGCTAGTGTAAAAACCCCCAAAACTGCAGTAAAAAGGGACTCTGTAGAGATATTGTAAGGATGAGTTGATGACTCGAACATGCAATTGCTTTACACTCTCTTTTGCTTTAATTTTGTTTCTGTTTTCTCATGGGAAGAACAAATTATATCCCTGGCTACCATTTCAGTGACATTTTGCAGATCATATAAAATTATAAAAAACTTATAAAGTGCACTTTTAGAACAGGTTTAATTCAGGCTTGATCCATTCCAAGAAATTGCATTCTCTCACTATAAATCATGATTTATAACTTTTCCCATTAAACCTTAAGGTTTCCACAACAGCTGTCTGGTTTTAGTTGCACTACCTTTTCCAAATTAAAGCATTAAAACTTGCTTGTTTTCTACTAATGTATGTTTAAACTGATCTTTATCCTATTATTTTTGTAATATTGAATAAAAGCCATCATACTGAAGAAATATCCCATATTTACATATTTATGAAGCCAAGGGTCATTCTAGTGACAATTAATCACAAGAATTTTCATTTTATGGTACTGCTTACCTTCTAGTAGAATTAAATTGTCATAGGTAGTGGAATTAAAGAAAGGAAAATTGAACAGAACTAATTTTTGTGATGATTCCAAAAGAACTGTTTTAGGCTGAATGGCATTTTAACTGTTTAGAAATATAGAATTAAATCTTTCCAAGGTAGGAAAAATTCTTTTAAGCCAGAAGTTGGTAGCTCTAAAGGGTAATATGTTTCAATCTTCTCTTGATTTACACTCTGAGTTTGTTTATATAACTGCAATCTGAGAAATATCCTGGTAACATTAATAGGGTTACATTAACAGAGTTGAATGAGCTAAATAATGTCAGATTCACATCTTAGAATCAGTATAAATTTGGTCCAGTGTTTCTTAACTTTGGAGATTTATTAAAAAGACACAAAACACTACCCACTGCTATATCATTTATAGAAAAATATTTCCTAGCCCAGAGCTTCAACAGATTTATTTTACTTCTGGGGCACAACACATTTCAATTCATGTCTAAAATTATCTGTATACTGTCATTGCTTACAAATATTTAATTTGCATGTGTCTCCTCTGTCTTATTCTTGTTGCTCAGCAGTGATCCAAATTAGCTGTATCACTCTGATCAAATATGCCAGGTATTCAAACTGCATAGGACTAATTTTTTTTCTTTTTTGGTGGGGGGGGTAGTAGTAGTTTTTTTTCTTGGCTACCAAATGGCAAGTTAAGCAACAATATGTTAGAATAAATCTTATGGAAGCAGTTTATTCACAGGTTATTTTACTAACTGGGTATCTCATGAGCCAGCTAGCATTGCTGTGCTTAATTACAGGCACAGTGTGGTATGAGAATGTCCTTGGGATCATACAAGAGAATGGTTTGATTTTAGGCTTTTTTAGGCTGCAGCACTGCTGGGTTAAGACTGTACTGCTCTCCACTCCTTGTCACTCTTTTCTTCCCTTCCCATTAACATCCCCTCAGATCTATTGGCTTAACCTGTGTGTCAGCACTCGACACTAGCATGAGCTAATAGTAGGGGGGTTTTCTAACCCAGCTAATTTTACAGAAGCAAATTAGTAGTGAGTGAGTGTGCTCCTAGGTTGGCAAGTAAGTGGTGATAACTCTCATAGGTGGTGATAACTCTCACAGATGATGATGTCCTAGAAGAAGCTATGAACCAACTTTTTAACCAGCTGGGCTGCATCTGGAACAATGCATCTGACTGCAAACTCAGAAATATTGTGAGTCAGCTATTTTGACAATAGCTGTCAGATGCAACTAGAGATTACAAAAGGTCACATATGTTGATTTTAGATAATAAATAACAGTCCCACTAGATAATGCAGTTATTTATCTTTCTTTTTAATCATTCACTTGTTGGGCATTCATTATTAAATGAACTTAGCTTTTTTGTTTTCAAACAGTTACAGGGTCGGTCCTGAGAGTTTCATATATATTTTCTGGATATTCATACTTCAAACATAAAAAGACCAGTCATTTCCAAAGCATTAATATTAATAAAATATTTTATTACATAAGTGTCAGCATTATATGGTTTGACTCCAACTAAACAGTCATTTATAACCAGAAAGGCTTTAAGTTTTGGGTTTTTTCCCTTTGACCATCAGTCATTAACAGCTCTGGTGCTAAATGATACAGATGCTGTAAATTGTATAATTTTTTTGTATTTCAGTCTAGATGGATGGCTGGAAAATGAAACAGCTGTATTTTTTCTGAAAGCCTGGAAGCACTGCTTCTTAGATAGCAAAAATTCTCATGAGGTTCAGGTTCAGATTTTAGGGGCAATCCAACAAACTGTTGCAGCAATACGTGAACTTGGATTCACCTACAGACCACTCAATGCCAAAGAAGATAAAGACATTAGAACTACTTTGTGACATAATGAGAGTTTTCAAGTCTCAGTGTAAGCACTACTTAACACACTAAACATTTTATAAAATCAGAAAAGTTTTCAAGGAAATTAAAAGTAATTTGAGATCAACATGAATTTATTTTACACAATCTGATCACAAAGATTTTATGAATGATTGAAGTGCTTGAAAAAGGATGCACATGCACTCTTCCTGTTCTGGAATGATTTTGCAGCCAGAAAGCCAACCATTCCCTGGGCTGCATCCAGAGACCCGTGGGCAGCAGGGAAGAGAGGACATTCTGCCGCTCTGCTCTGCTCTGCTCTGCTCTGCTCTGCTCTGCTCTGCTCTGCTCTGCTCTGGTGACACTCCGCTTGCAGGGCTGCACCCAGCTTTGGGGTTCCAGCACAGGAAGGACATGGATGGACCTGTTGGAGCAAGTCCAGAGCAGAAATATCAAGCTGATTAGAGGGATGGAGCACCTCTCCCATGAGGAAAGGCTGAGAGAGAAGACAAGGTTCCAGGAAGACCTTATTGCAGCCTTACAGCATCTACAGGGGGATGCTGGGTAGAGATGGGTAGAAACATCTCAGCAGACTCTGTTGCAAAGGTTAATAGTTTTAAACTAAAGCAGGGTAGATTCAGGCTACATGTAAGGAGAAAAAATTTACAATGAGGGTGCTAGAACACTGGCATAAGTTCCCAGAGAGGTGATAGATGCCTTCATCCTAGAAACATTCAAAGTCAGACTGGATAGGGCTTTGAGCAACCTGATCTAGTTGAAGATGTCCCTGCTCATTGCAGAGGGGTTATTTTATGTAAACTTTAAATGTCTCTTTCAAAACAAACCCTTCTATGGTCTATCCAATTTGCTATTGGATTTTATAAAAATACCTTATTCTCTGAGGTCAGTTGCTGATGAGACAGCACAGACCTAAGCATTTTTACTTTAATGTTATTTTTCTTCAAGTCTAAGTAGGAAGAATTTGGATGCTACAGAAAAGTCATTCTGAGAAATTTATGAATTATACACAATAGGACTGGAAGTGATTACAATCTTTCTAGAAAAAATAGGTTAATGAGAAACTACAGAGCAAATTATATAAAAACTATGGAAGAGTAAAGGCTTTGTTATGCAATGAAGCTGCAATTGTGATGAAAGAAATTCATCTTTAGGAGAAATTTAATGAGAAAAACAGTGGCACTAATACTTTGTTAAGGCTATAACTGCATGGTGTAATGACCACTGGGTAAAGTGCTACATTTTAAATTGGATGTGCTGGTTAAGATCCACATGGTATAGGAATTGTTATACAGTGTAAGAGAAAAAAAAATGGGAATTTCAGAATACTAAAACCAGTGAAACTTGTGTAAAAGAGGAAAGAATATAGAAGTTAAAATAGATTCATAAACATATTATTGCTGAGATGATCTAGATTACATATTGATGGAGTAGCATAATGACTTAAAATTCTGGCTTTTAATGAGAAAATAGATGAAATCATAAAAAATTCCATCTGCCCAACCAGAATAGGCATTTTCTAGGAATCGTCCTCGATTTTCAATATTGCTTGGGCATTTTCAACTGTAGGCCTTATGTGCTTTAAAGATGTAACTTTAAAATTATTTTCTTCTGAAACAGCCCTCAATTATCAAATTAATGTAAAGATCAGCAGGTTCAAGACATGCAATTGAACATATGGAGTGATTAAAAGGACAATTGCTGATGTGCAATAATTACATACTATGTGATGTACATACATCTTGTGTAGGCTGTTTGTGAAGTTACCCAAACTATTTAAGCACCTTTCTTTAGTAAACCTTCCAGTTTGTACAATCAAAACGTTTTTCACAGCTAAATAAAAAGAACAGAACATTTGGATCTGCACAGGAACAGATGAAAGAGGAATCTAGAAGGGTAATGCTTGGCATAGTTATAAACTCATGGATGATAAAGCTACAGTGGTGAGGATATCACAACAATGAGATACTGCCAACTGCCAAAGCAGTGGAATAAGACACTCAGTAAAATTTTATGTTATAAACAAAAAGAAAGTGTATGAGAACATGAGGAGGGCATAAAACAAAGAATGAGAAAAAAGTTAAGGCCTCAGTGCTTTATAAGAGTAGTAGACATATATTTTTTCTATCTGAATAAAATGTCACAGTAGATCATGAGGTCCTAAATACAGTGTTGGATTCTAGACAACCCCACAAAGCTGTCATCAGAAGAACGTCCCTCACACATATACAGGCAGAGTATTTGCAACATGTTTACGAGTGATTGCAAATAAAACATAAGCAAAAATACAGTAAGACAGAAAAGAAAGTATAGAAAATTATTTAGTCATTTTACTTACGGGAATTACACATACAAGCTTGAACAGCAGAAGAGATTCCTCTTATATAAAATCTGCTCTGTAGAGAGAGAAGTAGATCTCTTTTCATTACCATTTTAATTTTATACTTCCAACTCTACATATAGCATGCATGCACCATAAAACCCTCTGTCATGTGCTTGTCTTTTAAATACTGATTCAAACCAACGTGAAATGCTGGTCAAGAGGAGCCTTCCATGTCATTACTTCCACCATGATGTAAATTCTCATGTGTATATCTGTATATGAACATGTATCTTGTGGTTAATAGGCCAGAAATGGACCAGAAATTATTTTGTATAGAAGTAGTCATTAGATATCAAAAATTATGGATAACAAACACTAAAATACCAATGAATAACTAAAACTAGTCGTAGACTGGCCTTGTATGAGATCAACATTTTGGAAGAAAGAATTGTCCATCTACTAATTGTTGAATATTATTGTTTCGAGCAACAAAATAATTCATACAAAGCAACCCATTCATGAACAGAAGAAAAAGAACTCACTAAATACTTTTAAATTATCATTTAGCTCACTCATACTTGATTTTCTTCTTGGATTTCATATTTGGAAATCCTGTCTAATGAAGTTTTATCATTATCACTTTGTGGTGATTAAATACCATAATCCTCTTATTTGTGCAGATCTCTAGTGCTCCCCACTTCTATTAAAAGCAGGGTTCTAATGAACCTCATGAGGTGTCACTAGGAAATTACCACTTACAGTCTGAAATGAAGCTCAGTTCCAAGCCATTTGCATTTATGTGCTAAAACTAAATTATTAATGTGGATTTTTACACATTTTTAGGTTTAATTTTTCAGTCTAATGAAACCATAAATTTCAAGCTTTCAAAAATATTCCTATCTCTTATTTAATTCAATGTGTAATTGAGAACAAGCTTTTACTACAGATGGAGAGGCCTTTTCAAATTTGAATTAATTTGATATTTTGCTGAGTTAGTAGATTAAGTGCTACAGATTTCCCGATGTTCACTACACTAAGTCTTAGCTTTCAAATTAATGGAATGAAATTCTGGAATTTCACAAGTTCAAAAATATATTTTTGCAAAGGTGATAGCTGTATTTTCTGCTCTTCCTGAATGACTCCCACAAAGTGGTAACAGCTGGGAACAGTCAAAGGCAAAATTCTACTACACAAAAGAGAAATGCCAAGTTCATTTGCATATTCATTTCATACAATATATTCAAGAATAACGTATCATTTTAAAGAAGTGGATATGATATGTTTAGCTGGTGGTACAAACACCCTAAGGTAAAAGTTTACAACAGGTTTATCCTTAAAGTTCAAGGTCATGTACCAAGTTGTGAACACCAGACTAATACACTGTCTGCAGTGAGAGACTCTTGAGGGGAAATAAAAGAATTCTAAACCAAAAAGAACTTTACAAATAGCCACACACGTAATTTTACTTTTTTTTAGTCCAGTACCATTTCCTCAACTCTTGCACAAGTAGATCTGTCACTCATATCTCTCAGTGAAATGAATGACCATGAGGATGGGGGAAAAAACCCCAAGCACCAACAATCCCACACTCTTTCTACAGCAGTATTCAGCATTGTTGAAGAATGCTATTTTCTCTGCCTTATGTGAGTATTCCTCTAGTCTTCTGCTCCTCTGAGCTAGGAAGGGTAAGTATATGTCATTACCTTGGCTGTCTCAGCTTTCTCCACCAGTTTCCACTGTTATGTTTGGTTGAGCATGGTGAGAGGTACAAAAGTGTTTCCTGCTTCACAGTGTCACTCATAAATGCCTGGCTCTCTGGTACACCTACCACTACACACAGTGTATATTTTAGGGCTATTTTATCTATCACTCTTCAGAGACCAACTCACAAATCTTTATACTAATGTGTCACAGTATTTATTTCACAAAGCAATTGCTTGATATTCAGTACTGTCATATTTTGCCTTTGAAAGAAGATAGGAGCTTATCACTGAAAAAATGTTAAAGGATTAATTGCTATATACAGTTACAAAATCTACAAAGAAAAAGTGTCTCAAAAATGCTCATAGTTACAATTGCAGTTAAAAATTTGCTATTGATGATTACAGTTAAAATGTACAAATCCCCTGGTTCAAATTTTCTAGTCATGGGAGTATAAAACTCAAGGTAATACCTCATTTTTGCTCCATAATATCTGTGACAAGCAATAATGCATCACTGACAATCTAGTGATTCATGAAATGAAAACTCCTTCCTGTTTATATTAATGCAACATTCCCTGGGGGTTCTTCACTAAACACCTGTCTACTTGTACAGCATGCAAAGTATGAGACATCTGCTATCTTATGAAATTTTCCTATTTCTTTTTTTTCTTTTTTCAGAAGCACTAGCCTTAGAGAAATTTCAGCATCTATTTCAAAATCTGTCACCAGAATTTAAATATTCTCTCAGTGGGTAGAAACAGCAGACTGATAACCTCACCACTGGTGTTCTCTATAACTTAGTGAAAGACACGCAGCATCATATGTAATTCAAAAGGTTGCTTTGCATTTATTTCACCAACCTCGTCAGATTCTCTTCAAAAAACCTCTTTTACCTTTGGCAGAACTATACTTCTGAAGCACAGATCACACATATAAAACTAAAAGCATACTAGCTGATCCTAACCCAGAGAATTCAGAGACCTACTTGGCTTCCCATAGGCAGCATGGAAAGAAATTAGCCACCTGCTGAGCATAATCTTAATGCACTATCCGTGAGGAGAAAGGGAGGAAAGCAATCTGGAGCAAACCAATGGAGAATTATAAACCCATGCATGTATCTAACTTCCTATCCTGCCTTAAAGCGTGGTGCTTGTGTTCACTTTCCATGAACTGCTGAGTCTCTGCTGAATTTCTTCTGACTGAGGAGATGGTGCAGCCCAGTATCCTGCAGCTCCACCAGCACACGCAGAAGGTGGGACCATACCACAACACTGCATCACTCACAGACTGGGAGGCAGTCACTGGAGCATTTATCTCATTTGGAAAACACTTATTAGATTTGGTTTCTCAAGTTACTGCAGTCCTTCTCTGGGCAGGCTTTGGATAATGGATGTCTCTCATTCTTCAGAGGGGAATAGTTTTGGACAGAGCATACTAGGGGTTGTGCACACTCCAGGTCAGAAGCGATACCTCACAAATGGAAGCATCAGTGAGCAATTTTTATTTTAGGAGGTTAGCACCTTCATAAACTCCTTTGGATGTTTTGGCCTCTTCCCAGGTTCTGTGCTGTCTAGAAGTGTTATGCAGTTGAATTTAATGCTATATACACTGCATAAATTGCACCCTCCATATGCTGTATAGCTGACCAACTCTCATAGCTCATTAAAAAATAGAAAGAATTAAAGTTTCTGCCCACTTTTCATTTCTAGAGAGTGTTCTCTCAACAGTGCTTGAATAGTTATTGACTGAAATTGAGAGAAGTTTTACTTCTGAAAACTGTAGAGATGGAATGATTGTAAATAAATTATATTAGACACTATTGTTTTGATCCAGTGCAAGACCTCTTGCATTGTTTCACAGCTCTGTGAAAGAGTTGAGAATTCATTCTTCAATGCAATGGGACTACTCTTCATAATTGTGACAGTACTTGGCCCAGAGGGACAAATTTCTGGTAAAAACATTATTTCCCTGAAAACTAAAATTCATGTTTCTTTAAAACAGAAAGAAGTATCAGCATATTTGTACCATGACAGTCTGTCTCAGAGCTACCTATAAATTTACCATGGACAGTAAATTACAATCTTAGGAATTTAGTCAAAGACAGATAAATTTCTCTTCTACATTTGTAATAATGCATGGTATGAAATATGATCAATAATGCAACATGAATTGCTTTACCTCCCCCCACAGAGACATAATTGAATATTTCCTTTAATCTGTTTCATTGCACAAAGCACAAAACCACTCTCTTCCCAAAACATGAGCTGCTACATCAGCTTTGTGGTGAGAAGTATCCCTAAACCCAAAATAACATTCAAACCAAAGTTGTAATTGGGGTTAGGATTCAGATGAGTAATTATATCTAGATTTTAAATTATGTGACAACTTTCATACACTACTCAACTCTTTGGGTTTCAATTCATAGAATTATAGACTTAAACAAAATATTTTATAAAGGACTGAACTGATTTTCTTTTGGCATAACTGAAAACTTGTTCTTGTAGGGACCTTAGGAATAGATAAAATGCTAATGGGACTGAGAAGAGCAACACTTAAAGCAAATGCTACACTTTCGAGAGTTTAAAACATGTAATTTCTAAATGTATTAAATAATTTCCAGTTATCAAAAAATCTACTGAAATTTGGTGTGCTATATGCAAACACAAATTCATTTGGACTTTTTGAAAAAAAATTAGTAATTAACATATTTTTCAGAATTCCCTATAGAAGAAACAACTATGTTTAGTCCAGTAACTTGCCATGATTTTTGTAAGTATGCTACCCATGTTGTAATTAGGAAAAGGCAGAAGACTTTTTGTTGGTATGAGTGAGAAATATGATACTCAATTTTCTCTTTTTTGTAACTTTGGAAAGCTCTTATAAAATACATTGATTCACAGTGCAGACAGTGGCTATCACAGGAGCTTTTTAAATCATCTAAATAATTAGTCTTTTATAAATTACAGAAATTGTCACTTGTAACTTCATCTTAGAGAAAATATATGTTAAAATTTCAACAATCATGAGATTAAACTACAAAAACTCTGCTGAAGGAGTACCATTAACTAGCTTGGAATGGGGAAAGGGCAAACTCATGTCTTGCCAGTGATGAGCAAGGGGATTTTGTGCCTAAACTTGAGGAAGCGATCAATAATGGAATCCTTTAATCTGCTTCAGGAGCTGCTGTGGCTGCAAAGAACGAGCTGAAATGTTTCTACACTAATGCAAGCAGAGTGAGGAACAAACAAGACAAGCTCTAAGTTTCAGCCCAGATATTTGATATCACCTGCTCAAGTGAAACCTGATGGGGTGAGTCCTGTGATCAGAGTACCCTGTTGGATTGTTATGGGCAATGCTAAGGGATAGAGTGTATGGAGTTCACAGAAAGCATTGGCACAGCTGAGAGCCTCTGGGTAAGACTCAAGGGGCAAACAATGTGGATGTCACAGTGGTAGTCTACTACAGCTCTCCAATTCAGGAGGATGATGTAAAAAAATTATTTTTTGAGGAATCAAGAGATGCTTCCAAGTCAACTACTGTCCTGGTTGAGGGCAAATGTGGGAGGAAACCTCCAAATGGGGGTTCCTCTGGAGAGCAAAACCTAAATGGCCCCTCCCCCCAGTCAGTCCGGGAAAAGAACTTCCTTGGAGAAAAGTGGAAAAACTATTTATTTAACAAACAAACTGCCCACAAGCATAGGGAATGAATAATATGAAACAATAAAACCTCTCGCTGGTCTGAAGAGAGATGGCAAAACTGAGAGAGGTCCTTGCCCTGAGCCAGCTCAGCTCTCTCAGTCTCTTATCAGTCCCAATCCCTTTCGGCGCTGGAAAATGCTGAGGTCCAGGCCCGGTGGGCCACAGGTGCAGCTCCTGGTGCTCCTCTGGGTTTTTTCAGTCCAGAGCAGATTTAAACAGTCCCAAGAAAAAAAGAAGGAAAAAAAAAACCAGTCCAGGAAGCTTTTTTTGCATCAGCTAGCTAGACTAACTAAAAAGAAGGGGGAAAAAAAACTCTCTCTCGCCACTGTCCATGCATCCGACGAACACAAAGGATGAAGAAGAAGTGAGGAGGAGTGAAAACTGTTTTTTCAAAACAAACTGCGCGCTCCCTCTCTCCTGCTCACTCTCAGAACCAGTCTTAAAGGTACAGAACACACAGCACATACACAGAACAGACGACTGGGGATATAGGCACTATAGTCACCCTAGGACAACTACTCTTGCTCTTACAGGGGACTTCAGCTTGTCAGAAATCAGCTGGGAGCATCACACACCTGGGACAGCTTGTGCGAGAAGATTCCTAAAAAGTCTGTCACACATACAGTGTAATGTCTCTAAATCTTTTAGTGGCTTTTGATAACAGTGTTTCTATGGTTCTCTGAAAATAACTCACCTTGTAGAAGCTAAATCATTCCTTTTGGTCACTGCAGTACCACTTTATCACCTTGAATAAGTGTTTTCTGATCCTGTTTCTGCAAGTTACACTGTTCCCATGAGCTTATCTATGGATTTCTTGCTGTTATGGTGTAAGTTATTTTTCTAAATAGAAACTGAGAGACATTATTTATTTATTTTGGGTTGTAGAAAAATCCAAACCATGTCTTAACTCTGCAGAGAAAGGCTAGCAAAATGAATGGCCTATACATGTAAAATAAGTACGATGACACTGAAAGCTTTTACAAGTGCAGTATAGGAAATTATAGTTCAGTATAAAAGATTCAGAATCCTATATTAAGCTTCTTTTCCCTTAGGTTTAGATTATGTAAGATCAAACTCAGCATTATATAAGCATATGGAAGCCAGTAATACTTTCAATAATAATTTCACTTCCATTCTGGCTAGATGAGGCTTATATTTTGAAGTGCAAGCAGAAGTTTACTATAAATGGAAGCAGCCAGCTCAGATAACTTTAAATTTTGTTTTTCCTTTAAACTATCCTGTTTCTAAAGAAAAAGTCTATTGCAATATCCCTAGAACAGAATTAAAATTCAAATTATTTAAGATTCAAATTCTTATTCTTATTCTCCATACAGTATTTAAGCTTTGGATGCATTTCTGTATCTCGTTGTTCCTTATTTTTTTGCAACTATACAAATATCTGTACAGATGTGGTTAAAATCAAAAGATTGTTATTTATAACAGATGAAGGTGTTGAGTTCAATATGAATCAATCTTACATTTGTGAAATTTGTAACACTGCAATATATACGATGATACCATAAACTATTACTGCTTCAGAAACCTTAACAACATATTTGCCCACCATCAGCACAACTATTAAAAGGTGTTTGTCAAACATTTCTTTGTAGTAATATTATTGGAGTGCACAAAACAGCTCTACCTAGAAAATATAATGATTTCTCAAGAACCTTATCTTGGACCTTCTGTCTTTTCCAAACTGTGAAAGTTCTCAGACTTAATGCATATTCAAGAAAAATGCATGCTCAGGCCTACACACATGCACACATACATCCAAGAAAAAAACTTAATTTGAAGAGAGATACCACATGAATTCTTTTACAGGACCAATATTTAGATTATTTTTTCCTAAGTTAGCATCAAGAGTGGTGTTTTCACATGACAAGACCAATATCGCAGAACATCTACGAATTTCAGTTTCAGATGAGACAAATCTTTCTGTTAAACACAGAAACATTCATTATCCTATACAGAGTCAAGGATGAAAAGACCAGCTACTGTACACTTGCCTACTGAGCAGAAGTTTGCAATTTACAAACAATTATAAATAAATTCCTTTGTTGTAAACAGTGTTTGCTATAAGCACGAAGCAGAGATGTTCACAATGTTAAGGTCTATAAGCTACTAATTGAACCACTGTTTTTTCCCTCTACTTGTAGGGAAACAAACAAGTACAGAAACAAATGGAAAATATTTATCTATCTACACATTGTTGTTGCCTAAAGAGCATTCCACTAAATGGCCACTTCTCTCCAGTTATGCCTACCTAGCCCATTCCAGACTAATCCCTTTCACAGCTTCTGTTATGTAGTACATCAGACAAAGATGGCTGTTTTCTTCTCATGAGAGTAGGATGGAATGCTAGAACCATACTGCAGCTTCTTTAAGAACTCCTTCTTGTGACTTTTTTCTTATCATTTCAGGAATAAAATTGTACCCCCATACATGGAACTAAAAGTAGTGCAGATCATTTGATTTCTGTACTGCACTGGTGCTACTGCCGTGGCTACAAAACTGAAAAAATCTCTTTAAGAACACAGATATTGGAAAACGTGCTTTTGTGAGAAAGTGCATAAGACAGAGACTATTGGTTTATTTGAGGGATTTCATAAAAGGACTGGCCGTGGATGATTTTATAAATCTATCTCTAGGGATTTACGATCTTTATCCTCCTTTTGCTTCTATCCTCCACTTCAGAATAACCCTTTAAAGCTTCTAACTATTCAACTTCCACACCACTTTGCTCTCTCTTTTTCAAAAACATGATATACTACGGCTCAAATGCAACCCTTCTGTTAGCTGGGTTTGGCTAGAGAGTCCAGACATATTGCAAAATGAAACAAACAAATATTGACTGAGTGTTGGCTTGGGTTTTTCCAATATTTTTTAAGGCAATTGAGAATAAACTGTACACCTTGGCACCTAGAGTAAGAAGCTCCAAATGCCTGTTTCATCCCCTACTCCTCCCTAACTGGGAGCGCTCTGTAACTGCTTCCTAGAATACAGTACAGCATGTTTCTAAAAATAACCAAGAAAGGCACAGTAACAAAAGGCTTCACCCAAAACACTTGGAGTCAGTGAAAAGTCCCTCAGCAAATACAATTCTTTTATCACACCACTAAAGATCTATCTATCCCAAGCAATGCATTTATCTAGCACCTAGCACAATCCCATTTTCACTAACAATAACTCAAAAAAACTACTTAAATATCAAGGGTGAAATTCATGCTTCAAAAATTTTAATTCTAACTGTAATTAAAATTGTGTTATATGCTACAGTACAATATAATAATGGTTAATATATATTTCTGTCACTGTAAAACCTTCAGATCATTTATTTCTTTTGAATAGAGGATGTCCAATACAAAATAGCAGATAATCACTTGTGTATCATCTCACTAATTTGGTATCAATAACTGAATACAGAAAAAGGCAGAGATGAATGCAAACTCTGCAAATGCAATAAGGAAAATAGAATTATATTGTTTTCCATTATAATACTTGATTTATCAGGTTTGCTGATTCCTTTTATTTTTGGCTTAAGTAGTCAAGGAAGTGTGATGATGAGCAGAGCAATACAAAGCATCACCTTGTTTGTTATCAAAGGATGCACAGGGAGCACAAGGGAGGTATGACCAACTTCTTGTCGCTCTTGTTCTCTGATTTACATTCTCTAGCACTAGGAATATTTGTTTAGTTTTAGTTATATATTATCATGATACAGTAGGGTAAAATACCACAGGAAAAGCCAAATTCTTCTAGATTCTATTTCTATTCCTTTTTTCCCATTTATGTGTGAGTGCCAGGAAGAATGCCTGCAAATTAGAACACAAACACCATGTCTTTCTCTTTTTTTTTCTTTTCAGATGAAGCAATGTTTCTATTTTCTGCTTTCTGTCTCTTTGTTTAAGAAACAATTATTGTCCTTGTTGAAATCGTAAAATTGCACTGCTAACATCATTGGATTTTGAAGTGCACTTCTCTTCTTTGGTTGTTAAGTGTGTTTTTAAAATATCTAAAATACCTCTCTATTTTGTGTAGTTGTGCAGCAGGTGACTGGGTGAATCTAGTGCCTTTGCAGAAAGTCCACATTTTCTGATGGACAGTGTCAGATTTATGCTTCTAGAGAAGTCAAATTGTATTTTAAGGTGGTGACTTTTCTCTATTGCTTGCAAATAAATCAGAGTAACATAAGATTATTTTCCTAAAATACTGTAATTTAAGAATTTTAAAGTGTTATGGGGAAAAAAAGAGAGAGAAAAAAAAGCAAACTTTAAATTATCGATCAAATTGTACAAACCACATGTGGGGACTATTTTCTAAAGGACAATCTCAGATAGGCAGCAGACATTCAGCCATTCAGGCTGGGCCATACAGACAAAAAAAATGTAACTTTCCAAAGACAATTTAGCACTTGGGCACCATTCTGTTCTTGAAATGTGCTCATAATCCTCAATGGAAAATGAATACTTAGTCAATGACCTTTTCAAAATCTCCTCCTGCAATATATGCCGCTTTTACTGTTCTGCTCACGATATTAGGTGGAAAAATCTTCTGACCTAACAGCTTTCCTCTGGAAATGCTGACTCAGCAAAACTGGAATCATCTGATTTTCAGTTTTTGAGGCAGTGCTGACTGACTGGACAGTGCCCAGGCAGAAAAGGATCTGGGGGTTCTGGTGACAGCAGCTGAACATGAGCCATCAATGTGCCTGGTGGCCAAGAAGGCCAACGGCATCCTGGCCTGGATCAGGAATGGTGTGGCCAGCTGGAGTGGGGAGGTCATTCTTCCCCTGTACTGGGCACTGGTGAGGCCATACCTTGAGTGCTGTGTCCAGTTCTGGGCCCCTCAGTTTAGGAAGGACATTGAGATGCTTGAGCGCATCCAGAAGAGGCAACGAGGCTGGTGAGAGGCTTGGAACACAAACCCTGTGAGGAATGACTGAGGGAGCTGGGGTTGTTTAGCCTGGGGAAAAGGAGACTCAGAGGTGACCTTATCACTGTCTACAACCTCGTGAAAGGTGGTTGTAGCCAGCTGGGGAATGGTCTCTTTCTTCAAGCAGCAACTGACAGAACAAGAGGACACAGTCTCAAGCTGCATCAAGGGAGATATAGGTTGGATATTAGGAAAAAGTTTTTACAGAAAGGGTCATAAAGTACTGGAATTGTTTGCCTGGGGAGGTGATGGAGTCACCATCCCTGGATGTGTTTAACAAAAGACTGGATGTGGCACTTGGTGCCATGGTTTAGTTGAGGTGTTAGGGCTGGGTTGGACTTGGTGATCCTGAAAGTCTTTTCCAACCTAGTGATTCTGTGTATGACTTCTTGCCAGTTACCCACTTTCTCATGCTAAGAACAGTCTCAAAACGTGGAGCTCCTTGACTTCATGGACTCTCAACAACTTCTTTCATGGTGTTTTGGGGAGACACGTCTTCCAGTGTTTCTCACCCTCTGCCAAACAGGAGAAGCAGCAGGAGGCTGCTGAAGAACTTACCTGCCCACTCTCACAGCTCCCAGCCACACCATTTGGCTTGTCAGCTGCACAGGTAGCAGCAGCCTGCAGAAGCAAGCTCTGAACCCCAGGGCACAGAAAGCTGCCTTATGAGAGGTTTTAATGTCCAAGTAGCTGCAGATATAGAAAGCCTGGTAACCTTGATGATGTTGTTTATGTGTGAGCTGCTGAGGGACCTGACTTGCTGCTTACCCATTGTCTGGCTGTGTAATGGGATGCCAGTGTCTGATAAAAAGAGATGTTTGGATGATTCACTCTTAAAACCAAACCTCATGTTTATATCTGACAAATGGTCTGCACTAAAAGCTAAAAGCAAATCAGAAATTACAGATCTGTTTATATGCATGCCTTCTGAATCAGTTTTATGAGACTAGAGCTATAAATTGTTATAACAGGTGAAAGTTTTGTGAGCAGTGAGAAATTCATTTCAGCCAGAAGAAACTTTTTAAGGATGACAATGCAATTACAGGAACAGGGAAGTCCTTGGAGAAGATATTGGCTAAGTCTGCAAGAGGCCATAGGGAACATGAAAAGCATAAGTGTTCTCAGCCGTAGCTGTGTCTGCACTATGGCTAGATGAAAAGTTTTGAATAAAAGCAGGATGACTATGACAGTCTTTAACAAAAGGAAAAGAGTGTAAGGACCCTGCTGTGCCTATTTTTGAAACCCAACATTCAGCAGACAAGGGTGCTCTTAGGTAGATATCTCAGCTGCAAGTGTTACTTTAAAGGTCAGTATAACTAGACATTAGGCATTCAGGGTAAAGCTCCTCCGACAAGGATTAATTAACTGGGTTTCTGAGATGGTGACTGAGTGCCCTTTTAACAGTAAATTCCAAACAAGTCAACTGTCAGTGTCTTAGGAAGAAATTCCAAAGCAAGTCCTAGATGTCAGTTTGTTTTAGGTTCCCAGCTCCTGGGTTAATTGGTTCCTGGTGTTCTCAAGCAGCCTGGTAGCCTTGCAGCTTAGGGCACAAGCTATTGTCATTCACTGCAGGCATTTCCAGCAAACTAAAACATTCCACATCAGTTGTTAAAATATCTGGAAAGCCCAAAGGAGACAATGTGGTGTATGAGCTGACCTTTTGTTCAGATTTGTAATTTAAAATACCAAAATCAACAAAAGCCACCAAACCAAAATACAGACATCTTAACAATAAATATTTGCATTTTTCATTTAGCTCTATTGTCCATCACTTCAGAAAGTTATATTAATACTCAAAGCAATATGTAGTTCACTCTACATACTAGTGATAAAAATACTTAGTGATAAATTCTTTAAAAATGAAGCTTTTGGAAAATCTGGAGTGTATAAATTCACAGAGCACATTTTACAATTTTACCAAGCTTCAGCGCTTGCCTGTTGCAAAACAAGACAGTGATTAGACAAGGGACATCATCTACAGCCTCTGTTCCCAAATGGATACAACTCGGATAAAAAGCTTAGCATCATTCATTATTTGTCAGAGTAACTCAAGACCCCACGGCCAACCACTCCTGGGGAGGCTAATCCAAGGGCACAGAGGGAACACACAATATTACCTCTTGCTTGGTTTTTCACAAAGCTTTTTTAGTGTGCAGTGAGCAGAAACCCACAGAGCCTTCACAAACTCAGGAAAGAGAAGGAGACACAATTTGAGAAGTGACCTGGGATATGATGCGACCTGAGCTTGGGAGCCATTCCACAGTCTGCAGAGGTATAACTGTGTAGCAAATATAAATTACTTGTCAAATTTGAGTTTAACAGTTCTTAAAGGAACAATTTCTGGTGAAAAGGATGTGCTCTTCCTCTCTCTCTATGTATGCATATACATAAATAAAACCCTGGCAAACTCTGGTGGCAGTTGGGACTAGAGATCTGATGTTAATTTTATACTGCAGATATAGTAGTTACTAATGTCCAGTCTGTTTACATTTCATCAAAGATGGCAGATTAAAAATCAGTGCACAGCACCCCAATATTTTGGAAAGTGCTATGTAGCTACCCATATCAACATGATTAATCACACACACAGCTGTCTCTTCCAATTTTCAGTGGTCACAAACAGTAGCAAGGATTCCTCTGCTCCATGTATCCCTAGTTTGCTCTGCAGTGATTTGTTCAGAAAGATCCTGAACTGGCTCTATTAATGGGGCCTATATAGCCTGTAATAACAAAATAATGTCAACCCCAACATGAATACACTAAACCCAAGTTTCCTACAATTCAGTTAATAACAAAATATATTTATGTCAACATGATTTTGAGCAGGGTAAATGGTGTTGGATCTGCCTACATAGTATCTTTTCATTGTTTCTGACACATAGTCCACAAGCAAACTTGGGAGCAAACAATCTGTTCCCCAGCACTTTGCACAGACCACCATCTATGCTCGCTTTGTCCCCCATACCCTAGGTGACTGAATTATAACAGGAAATATAAGTCGGTTACCTTTTCTGACAATTCCACTACTTGCTTCTGGCTTCTTCCACTTTTCTAGCAGTTGACAACCTCTGAGTCACAACTTTGGTGCTTTTATATTAAATAACTTGGCATGAATGTCACTTCCAGCATGTTTTCAAGGGTGTTTGGAAGCTCCAAATGTCTTTTAGTTAGAATCAGGAATTTAAAATTTCTATTACAGGAAATGATTTCTGAAAGTCACAACATTTGTTCCTGTTCTCACAGACAAAGGCAGGTTATTTCAAAGTTTATCTTTGAGGGTGAGAAGAAGAAGAAGAGACATTTACACTTTAGGTTTGTTTACAGCTAATGAATAAACTATCAAACTATATCTTCAATGGATTAAGGAAGCTTAAGTGAGGTTGAATGAGCAACCATTTTTTCCAGAAGTTCAATTCTCTCCTCAATCAACCAGATATTTTAATTCTGCACCAGCTACAAATGTAATGAAATGGCATGGTGTTATATACATAGATACTACATTTATAAAATACTTTTTAACAAAAATCAGTCCTCAGAATACTGTTGTAATACAGAATACAGAATGTGAATTCAAAGCACAATACTAAAAGAAATACAGAGGAACCCCTGTAGCGGCCCTAAATTTCCAAGTAGTTCCTGTAGTTAAGGACTGAATTTGGCTTATAGACTTAATTATTGCTTTATTTTGCTGTTGAGAACAGCTAAATAAAAAAAAAGTCAATAACAGTATAAAAGCTCCAAATGCATTGGTTTGTACCACCAGAAATAAAGTACTCATGAGAGAGTGTTCCGCCTAAGGAAAAAGAACAGTGGCAGCACAAAATTATTTTGAACTGCAAAAGTAAAGCAAATTTCAGTAATTTCTAAATAATCCCCTTATTGTTCATCACCCTGTTAACTGAAAAAGGATTTCAAATAGCTTAACAAAATAAACTGTTCTAATTGCTGAGTGCATTTTAGCACTTACTAAAACTATAACACAAAGTGTAGCCTGCTTTGCAATATATAACCTGCTTTGCTTCTTAACAGTGCCAAGACTCTATGAAGACAGAAGGGCAAATCTGATGTGATTTGCCTCTGAAAAAACATTTCAAGGGGTGCAAATTCCACAGCCATTCTTGTGTCACACAGCAAATTTCTCTACATGATATTAACAGATAATGGACTAGTCTTTTTTTACAGGGACATAAAAATAGTGCAAAGAAAACAAGGGCCAGATATGTTGCAACTGATACACTAAAAAATTAATCTTGAACTGTATTTTTGTGGCTACAATCCACTGGGATGCATTTTCTCTCTTGATTTATAGCTTCTTTTTCAGAGTGCCACTTCTCTTAGATTAGTCCTTAAAAGAAGGAGAAGATTTTGGGTGTGTCTATTTTTCTTCATACACTATTTTCTAAACTTCAATATATCCTACAGAGTAAGCTGACGTTCCAGGAGCTAAATCAAAAAGTACTCGTGGACCTCACATGATTAACCACAAAATCTCTTTATTTTCTCTCTGGTAATAACATCAGCCCAAAGTATCATGTGGCTTAAATAAGGAGAGAATGTTGCAACAATATTTCATGCACATATTTCTATCTTGGAAATAGAAATGTGAATCTAGATTAGACATTCAATATTAAGACTAATCTTTTTTAACTTTAAAACCAGGTTGAAAAAATCAAATGCGAAAAGACTTTGGTGAAATAAACCCAGAAAAATCAGAATACACTGGGGGTCTTTGCATAAGATTCATGGAAACAGCAGTAGGAAAACAAATTTCAAGAAAGGAAAAGCAAATAAAGCAAATATTTTATGCATGTGGAAATTCTTGTGGGAATAAACATTCACAACTGGTTAACAGACAAAAATAATGGAATGTCTATACAGATTCATGCAAGTGTCTCTTATGAAAGCAGACATTTAGAAACAGTTAAAACCCATAAAAATATATTTTTCAAACTTGACACCATATTAAAGAATTTACTCATTCCCCCTGGCTTCCTCTTCTGTGGCTCCAGATAATTCAATTCCAAAGAGTTCACTGGTTCAAGCACAGCAAAAGTTTTTAGAATACACATTCTCTTGGAAAACCTTATTTTCCACTACTCTAAAACTTTGATCAACATTGCTTAATCTTGTAAAGTTTACCAGCAATGAAAGAAATCCCTTAATTTTTATTCAACATTCTTTATCCATCTCCTAGATGCTGTATCACACAAACATGTAGCCAGAAAAATTTCATCCCCTATATTCAATATAAAAAAGATTCTCCTTAAACAATTTTCTATGTTCAGCCTAGCACACAAGTGCTGCTGAAGTCATATTGCATGAGGCTCTAACAGCCTTGTCTGTAAAGGTTGATGGAATTCCATGGTCTGGAATTGATGATACCAGATCCCTGAGAAAGAGAGCCTCCAAGAGTCAGAGCAGAAGTTCCAATCTCCTAAAACTCAAATAGTCATAGCAATAGTTACACACCACCATCCTATGACACCACGGTTTGGAGAAAAAGGCAAATAGCTCATTTTAAAGCACATGCAGCACTTTCACCTTCAGCATTTTCACTGTATACCTACTCCAGTGAATGCTGCAGTCTAGTTCTTTTCAAAAGGAGGCATCTGGCTTTTTTGAAAGGTGTTATATGCTCATCCCAGCCTGGGTATAATCAGTCATTGCTGGGGAAGGATGGGAGGGGCTGATGATAATAATTCTTTATTTCTAAACAGAGTCATTTCCCATTACCTGTAGAAAGGCTTAAGGCTGTCATGAATCAGAAGTTACTCCTCCTTTTACAGATCACAGTTCCCAGTAATAATCTTTAGAAAGGTTCAGCTTTGCAGGTGAGGCCAAGTTTAAACTTGACAAATACATGTTATCCGTAACAGGCCATGAGGTTTTTAAATTATAACTTGACAGTAATAGAATGGTAGGAGATAAAAAAAATGCACAACTTAAAAGAAAAACAAAACAAAACAAACAAATCCACCAGCAATTTAATATGATTTTATATTTTAAAATACTTACCTACCAAGAAGATTTTATTTTTCAAAGAAAATGAGATTAAATCAGGTTCATAACAATAAATTAGTGTTTCTGTAACCTCTGACTCAAAATTATGAATTTACAACTGTAAGTAACATTACAAGTTTGGTGCCTGGATGGAATGATTAAGGTTATCTAAAAGCACACAAACTCATCTTTAACAAATGTGGCACTTATGGATATTTCACTTCTGAACCAAGAAGTAATTTCTTGTGAGTGAAGAATGTGAACATAATGAGGAAAAAAAATCAATAGTCAGCAGAATTATTTCAAATAACTGAGTAAGTAGCTTATATTTTTAAAAGTTTAATTCACATTGAAGGTTTTAACTGAACAGCAGAAGGTCAGGAGTTTTACTGTGGTTACTTATAGTACGTTGCTGGAAAGTCACTGACACCTATTATACTGGAGCAAAGAAAAAGATATCTTTATCTGTAGTTCTTACTATAATCTGTACTATCTCTTCTCAAAAGGCTTAGCTATTAATATATATATATTTATATAGAAATACCAGAAATCTGGCACTGTTACAGAATGTTTTACAGTGTTTAAGAGAGTGTCAGCATTAACTTTATAAACCTTTGCTTTCAAAGGTTTATGTCTGAGGCATAAAAATCAGTCCATTGTATAACTTCACTTATTAACTCTCACTGTAGGAGTCTTTTTCTCCACCTTACTCTTTCTCCTTTGCTAAATAGTCAGATTTTCTTTCTGTGCCAAAGCTACAGTGATATATTTTTAGAAATACTCTTTTATGGGTGATTTTCTTCCAGTTGCTTTCCCTTCACTATTAAACAACAAGGCATTTTAGAGATAATGTAAGATTTTAATATGAATGTAAGATGATCTCTCAGCTTTCAACAACATAGGTTGTTAATAAATTAATAAATCTAACACATTTAATCCCCGAGTCCTGAGCTTCTGTTTTAGCTCACCTGATTCATTAATGAATAAAAAGTCCCTCAGTTGTTTCTCTTTGTTGTTGCTACAAGCCTCTGCAGCATCCACTACATTAGTCTGTAAAACTGGTCCTCTAGTAAAAAAGGGAGATGTTACTCATAGAGTCAAAGTATGCATCAGCTGGTTGAAATACAAGAAAGCTTACAAAACAACTTTTTAATTTTTTGAAATATTTTCCTAATTACAGAGAGGAGTAAAGCAACAAAGGAATCCAATTTCACAGCTAAAAATTTCCTGCACTAATATCAATAGACATTTTTCTTTTAGCAAGTCAACAACCAAAAGAGGCTGGTTCTGTTCTGAGCCATCTGCTTTATTGTGTTTAAAATTACACATAATGATTATACGAATTTGAACATTTAACACTTCTGGCTACTCTGAGAGAAAAATGCAATTTCGTAGCCCAACTTTTCATTTACAGTTTGGCTTATGCACTGGCAAGGGAGAAAACAGTTGCTCTGCAGCAGTTGTTCAAGTCCCCAACCATAAAGTGAGTCAAGATTTTGGAGAGTTATATAGAAGACTTTCAGGATTGCTTCAGCCTATACTAAATTACCAATAACATCAAATGAAAGTAGTCACAAATGAGATATTTTTCCCTTCTTTGCCAGGGAAATCACTCAGGACCAGTGCTCAGTTCAATCAGATAAAATAAATTTATGGTAACCACCATTAGGGACTTAGTGTATGCAAGAATGTGACTTTTAAATATTTATTTCTACAGAGAAATCATTACTTTGAAACCTAGCCAAGTTCCAAGTCTGAAAAGCCTATCAGGCCTTATATATGAATCTTCCTTTTCTTCATTTTTTGGATTTTTGTTTTTCTTTGCTACCTTTTGATCTTCCACACTCTAAATTTCACCAAAAGTAACAAGTTAAAGTATCTCAGTAAAGGACATGGTAAAAAAAAAAAAAAAAAAAATCTAGTGCATTGGCAGGAATAATGCAAGTAAAATAATTTCTAGCCATTTTATTCTTCATTTTCAATTAAAGCAATCCTAGAAGTAGAGCAAATCAAACAACTTTTTTTTCTTAAATTGAAATGTCTCTGTGAACATTTTTGATTTAAACTTTTACTTTGATTAGTGTAGTTATATCAATAATTAGTTAGTGCCCTAATATTTCTTTGGATCTCACCAATCCTATTCTTACTTTTAATTCCATTACGAGTTTGATGAGGTGCTACTGCAAATTATTAAATTTACTGTTAATAAATGCAGTGAATCACAGCACAAGGTGTTTCACTGCATGAATGTACAGGTAGTTAGTAATATATTAATCACTGATTTAATAAATTTTGCTGGTGAGTAAAAAGGTAGAAGGCACTTAGGACCTTAACAAAAACCTGCTAAAACACATAGGTTATGGCTTAGATCCTTTCTGAGAATTTGAGGAAGGTTGGTTGCAAGAGCTGGTGCAAACAGTGAACTATTGCTTGAGAAAGCATCTTTCCATGCATATATGCTACATATTACTCCCATATTTTTCAGGTTTATATGATTACATTTAAATTTCCTGTAAAATATCTCCTTGTTTTTGTGACTAGTGTATTTTCAAGTGAAGGGGATTTTTTTTCTGCTGCAAGGATGTTACAGAGTAACAAAAGTTATTTTTGTTAGGATTTTGAGACACAATGCACTTTATTTATTGATTAGGAATCAGATTAAAAATGTTGAAGTAGGGATTTTTTCCTGCTGATACAAGGCAAAAGAACTACATATCTGAGCTTTTCTCATAAAATATGTATTGATAGAGTGTTTCAGATATTATATGCATTATAAAATATGATTAAATTACAGTAGTGGAACTACAATATTGTGTGACAAAAGGGAAGATAATGACTAGAGAAAATATACCAAGTGCCCATTTTAAAGTGCTTCAGCAGTGTTTTGGAAAAACATTATGATCTTTATCCTGATATGCTGCAACATATGAACATGCAAAGGAGTTATAAACCTTCTCTGGATAAGCAGCTAAGGGGATCCCTTGATGACAGACTGATGGCAGAGATGTCACTACAACATCCGCTTTGTGGCAATAAAATTTTTGTGGAGACTTGATGGCAGAGACGTGCCAGAGTGCCATTTCACTCTAGCTGAGTGCCAGACACTTTGGATACACTTAGAGACTGACAACGTTATGATGGTATCAAGATAAGGCTAACTGAAAGTTGGCATGAAACCTTCACCCCTACTGCATAAAGTCAAAATGTGTCGAAGTTGTTTCTGAATTTATTTTGACTTTGCAATAGAAGCACAGTGGAACTGAGTCAAAATTCTAAGCTCTTCTGATAACTCTTACTAAAATAGCATTACTTAAACTTTGTGCTTAAAACATCTTTTTAAAAGTATCCGCTACACATAAGGAAGAATTAGAGTAGTGATGAAAATGTAATCTAAATGCAGGAACAAAGAGGACACTAAACTACACACAGTAATCTAGAGGTTGTTTTCTCATTTTATTTTTGCAATCTGCTAAAGTATAATGTTCAACTGTCTCAGAGATGTTACTATTCCATGAGGCATTCAAAAGAAGAAGCAAAGAATAACTTGAAAATGTTGCTTAGAAAAACAAAATCTATTTCTCTCTCAGGGATCTTGTCAGTGTTCTAACAATTGGTAATCTCCTACCACATGTTTTTCACACTTGATACACAATTATTATGTACAAGCAGTGTCAATTCATTAGCTTTATGAAAATGATAGTTATTGTGCATGAGTTTCTTCCTGTCCCTCAGGACTGAAATGAAAGTGAGATACTGCATCTCTAAAGGCTTCCCTTTAGCGATTTTCATAAGTAAATACCATAACGAAATGTTGGTTAAATAGACACTAATGTATACTGAATCATATCTTACGTAATTTGAAGAAAATCTTAGCAAAATTTCCAAGAAAGGATGACCCAGCTCCTGAATTTCCAGTGTTAGTCTAGAAGACCTTTATGTAGTGATGAATTTGTTCAGAATGTTTTTGGGTTTATTTGCCTGTGACAGTAGACCCATTAATACTAGAAGACTTCATATTGTTCTTATGAGTACTTTTTTTTTTTTTTTTTTAATCAAAGTAACATGTTGCTCAGAATTGAATCAACTTGCAAAATTTCTGACTGGAAAGTTTCCAAAGTTGCATGTTTTCTGAGAGGAATACAGAGAGATCTGAATAAGAAACATTTCTGCTTCCACAACATATGTTTTGACATTGATTTTTCATGAAAATAATTCATTATTTCCATAATTGAGCAAAAAATAAATGTGAGCCATCACAAAAAATTACAGTCCCCCTTTCCAGTGAATGGCCTTGTGATGACTGAGCATGTAGCTAAAAATAAATCCGCTTGAAACAGTTGTCAGTAAAATCATCTCTGGTATCAGGAAATAAAGTTTCATGTAACATGACAGTTTATATTTTAAAAAGCAATATTCTCCAATTCCAGTTAAAATAAGTCACTGCTTTCTGAGGAAACCTGTATTACTTGCATGAATCAAATCTGGCTTCAAACTTTCAAAATTTCTTTTACATATTATTTCATTTCCCCTAACTTTTGTTCAGCTATTGTAGCACAGGAATTTATTTGATGAGGTGATATGAATCTTGAAAGCCAGGACTAGTACCTCTCAAAGATGGCATCAGAGAAAAAGCCATTTAGCTGAGTGTTTGGAAACTGTCTGGATGACTTATGGAAGGAGGAGAAACAGAATATTTCTGACTGCTCAGTTAAATTAGCAATTTTAATTAGGTGTACTAACCTTTTTCTCTTATGATGAGTGTCTTCTGGCCACATAACTGAGCAACATGAACAAGACAAGCAGGAACATTTTTCTAGCAGGGTTGAGAGGCTCTGCCAGCCCTCTGCCGCATTCAAGCAAGCACCAGCCGTATCTCCCAGCCTACATTCTCCTGTGACAGAACAGAAACATGTGCAAGAGTTTGATGAGCATACCCCAGTTAGGTTTGCAGTCCTGATAGACAGTAAATGTGGATTTCCAGGTCATCCTCAGATGTCCAGATGCCCAGAAATCTATACAAAACTTTTTCTTAGTCTCCTTTTTTTTTTTTTTTCTGAAGCTTTTTCCTCTCTTACTCTTAGTTGAACAGCATCACAAATATTAATTTGCTTACCTTTGCAGGCATTTAAAAACTCCTTAGTCATCACAATACAACCACACTGATGCAGTGGAAGAGGGCAAGGAAAAAGCTCAGCCCAAAAGCAAGTAAGCAAGTAAGACATTTACATAAACTGGGTGTCCATCACTGCTATTAAGATCAACAATGAATTTCCTTTTTTTCTTCACCATAGCTGTACCATTCCTTTCAGTTCCATTGCCATGTAATTTTAAATCTATGGTTTACACACCTGTCTCTGGCAGAGTTCAGGCATCAAGGGATGGCTAAGCAGCCTCTTCCACACAAACATCTTCAGTATTGCGGGCACTTCTGCACCTCAAGAAAAACATAATGGAGCTAAGGAGGTGTGGAGAAGGAGTGATAACTTTAACAGGGACAGATGAGAAAGACTGCTATGTTTTTATGCAAAGAGAAGGATAATAGGGTATGCTTGCAGGTCTGTAAAATCACAAGGGTAAGTGAACTCAGAACTATTTTTTGAATAACCCTAAAGAGAAAGAGCTAGCTCTTAATGAATTTATCATATCAGTTAAAATCTTTTAAAAGAAAATATTTTTGTACAGTAGTAGGTGAACTTCTGAAACTTGTTGCCTAAGGAATCTCTCAGAGGCAGCAGTTAAAAAAAAACTCAGATAAATTTAAAGACAATAGGGCCATAAACAGATACTAAAGTGAATAGGAAACAAGGCACCTTCTAATATCTTTACTCTAATAATAGTGGATTTATAATTTTTCCAATATCAAGAACTTACAAGTTCTTACTATTTCTACTCTGTTCTTACAATTTGTTAATAGAGTTTTCGAGAGCTGGTTGGACAAAGCCCCAAGTAAGGGGCTCTCACCTCACAGCTGAGAGTGCTTTGAGTAGGAAATTGCACGAGGATGTCTCCTGAGGTACCTTCCAGTCTGAAATATCTTATGATTCTAACTTGTGAGTTCAATAATTTAAAAATTCAGGAAAAATAAAATTGGTATTGCTCTAGTGCAAGTATTCTCCTCAGCAGAAAAGCTTCATCAGAGGGAAAAGCACAGCTGTATTGAAAGGCAGAAAATTAAAATTCTGCTACAAAGTTTAGCACATATTAAAGTTAATGGAGCATATTTTGAAACTGCTTAAAGTCCATTCATCGTCACTGTAACAGTTAAAATGGGTAAAGATAAGTTTTAACTTGGTGGGATTTCAGGAGCCTAGCTGGAGGGCAAATCTTAGCCCACGGAAATGTTCCCTTTTTCATTTGGAAGGAAAGCAGCTGGGCTTTCTTGCTTAACAATAACCTCATTAATAAAACTCCACAGTGAGAAACTTGCTTGTGCACTGATCCAAGGGTAATGTAAATGGGGAAACCAGGCTGTCCATGAAATGAAACGCTTTCACATCTTGTAGAAACAGGATTCATAAAAGTCTATCACTGTTTCCCAGAGAAGGGACCCTTATGCTATGCTTCTTACCTGCTTCTTTTTCTCCATGTTTATCATGATATTACACAGTAAAGTTAAAATAGATAAATCATCACTGTTTCTGCTTCTTATTCTAGATTTTTCTTGCCTGGGGGCTTCCTGAACTCACATTAGGAATTTACAAAATCTGAAACTGATTCTTGAAAATCCAGTAGCTGCTTACCCTTCTTTCCAAGCCCATTCATTCATTCTCATATATGGATTTGGCTGTTGCTATTGCCACATTCAGTTTGGAAAATGGCATCCCACACTCACCTTACAATAAAAGACAAAAAATGGCATTCATATTTATCAGCATAAATATGGTTTTGCTGAATTTAGTAGTAACAGTATCTGTCAGTCATATCACTGCAAAGGACTAAGTAGTACAATTCAGTATGTGTCTTGTGAGGAATGAAGGGGAAAAGATTTGATTTTCCCCTTCCCTGCTTGAGTCTTTATAAAAAGCAAAAATTCATCCTGATGCTGTGCAGCAGACCACAGTTTACTCCACAGCCCTAAGAAACTTCACATCATTCAGCTACTTTCTAAAAAGTTCAAATATGAGTCAGGTTCAAAGCGATACTGCGCAATAGAGAGAAAACCAACAGATTCTATCACATCCAGAATATAATATACCAAATTATCTTCAGTTTTGAATACCAGCATCTGTCCTTGCCATGTCAATTGTTCACCCTAAGAGGCTCATGACTGAAACATTTATATCAACCATTTTATTTCCCTTGGGAGTGAGTCACAAGCTGGTGATGAAAACTGGTGTCTTTCCATTGATTTTAATGGAGCTATTCCAGCTGGCACCCTCTAAAAATTTCATGCCTTATCTCAGATTCCACACTTCATATGACTTAATTCATTATGAAAGAAAAACCTTGTGGGAAGAAGCCATGCCTCTCTGCTCCACTGTCTCATTACTAACACTTACAGAAGATTAGATTCTAGAATTTGTGATAAGTTTAGTACTTCACAGAGCAAAAATGTTAAAATAATAACACCAAAAACCAAGAGAAAAAGAAATTTACTTCCAAGGTCACCTATACCACAAAACATTAGACAGGAGTGAAGAAATAACTTGAAAGAACCTATGTAACAGCTCAAAGTTTACACCTCATTTCTAGGTAATCTCCAAGTTTGTAGGATAAGTCTGAAATGGTAGAGGAATTTGGACATTTTTTTGGGCATTTGGACAATTTCCCATGATGTTTTTTTCTGATTATGACTGTTCATGAAGAATTCATTATTATGGAAAGCCTCTATATCTGAGGCAGATCTTAGATCCAAATCTAAGAGAGATTTAAATTCCAGGGCACTGAAAAATGTCATTTTTCTTGTTTGTTCATTTTAATGAGGTAAATACCTCTAACTTAGTTTCCTAAAATTCAACTCAAGAAGTATAGAGGGAAAGAAGAGGCTGATAACCCACAAAAATCACAGAGCAAAGCCAACTCCATATAATGTTTGTAAAGCAAGTGGATTAGACAGTGGAAAAGGTATTGTGCAGCCTAGTAGGCAGGCTACAATGAGGGTCTGTATTTGGTCTACAATTTGGCTACAATTTTGGTCTATATTCTAACTACTTGAAGCAAAATCAATGAATAGGTTTGGAGACTTCATTCCTGCCTAAGGCCACACCCTCTAAATACAGCAAACACCCATCTTTAAGGATGCAGTTGTGTTCACATTCACTCCAAATCCTTTCTTTCCTCATAACTTCTCTTGATCCCTTCTTCTCTTTCCTTTTCCCCTTCCACACACACCTAGGACCTCAGAGTACAAAGCACTGTTCCTATAAGGCTACTTCCACCAAGTTAATCAGAAGTACATCTGATACACAGATGGTGTGAAACTCTTTGGCATCCCACCCACAAGATGTCAAATATCCCTCAATGCACAAATTATGCCTCAGCATCTGACCAGAGAATAGAGCCATTCATACAAAAGATCAAAAGCTTTCAAAATGAAAACACACCAGAGGAGGAAGGCTGAAGTGATGAAGGATACTGGCTGTGTTTAAAAATTCTGGAACAGAAGGGAACTTCCTGATGAAACCCCCAAAATGTTCCCAGAAACAAGATAATATATAGCACTACCAAGTAAAAAATTCTAAGAAAAGGTAAAACTCCTTCTTTCCCTCAAATCATAGAATGGGTTGTGTTGGAAGTGACCATGAATATCCTCTAGTAGTAAACCCCTCACCATGAGAGGACTAGAGACTGTCACACTAACCTGCTGCATGCCTCTAAAGGGTCTAAAAGTGACTGCAGTCAGAGGCTTTCCTGCCATCTGTCCTTGCCAGCTCCCAGTGTAGCTTCACTTTTTCAGAGGAAAGCAGCACAAGCCCTTATCCCAGACACCATCCCAGTACTTCTCCCCAAACCAAATCACTTACTTAAGAAGAAGATATTCTTTCTAACAGAGCCAGAAAACTTCAATGACAGCAGTAATTGAATTCAACAGTGATACGAAGGAAGAGAATAAAAAGAGTGATCATATCTCCTTTCAATTTCTGTGTGGTACTCGTATACAGGGTTTGTACCTTCCAAACTAATTGACAATGAAGAGAGAGAAAAGGAGGAAATAAAAAACATCAATTGCTCAATGTGCCGTCACAGCCAAGAAATTACCGCATATCCATCTAAAATGTCATCTCCTCCAGAATATTATGTGCAGCATCGATCACAGGGTTTCAAAAAAAGTGTCAAACTGGCAGAGTTCAGAAAAGGAAGCTCAAATCTCTGAAAAAAAAAAAAAACCAGAGAAATTAACAAAGGGGTGCATACTCAATAAGGTTTGAATCATTTTACTTTAAAAAGTGATACAAAATATTACTCTGCTTTATTGTAAGCACATCAGAATAAAAACACACGCATGATAGTCTGGAAATGGTTGGGAGCTTCTAATCTCCATTCCTCTAATAAATAGGTATGAAAGAATTCAGTTAACAGATGCTAAAGTAATAATAAATACCATTTCTTCCACATAGCAGAATAGAATTCATTGTTTCTCAAAGCTGCTGAGGCCAAAATCTTGGATGATCCAAAAATAAGATGTCTCTAAGCAATCTCCAAGATCATTACAAATGTCAATAAACTTTGTATTGGAATATGTACAAAACTGCAAGAGTAAGGCTGACATACTCCAGTATCACAACTCCTAAAACAAAGGAGATTAAATTTATCTAGAATGGAAGAGTGATGCTACATTTTTGACAGAAATAGATCGATAGCAACTATATCTCTCAAGCAATCCTGCTATAAAAATATGCAGATAATAAACTATGTGTCCTCTTGCCTACGTGATGTTTTATTTTTTTAGTAATTAATACTTTTTATGTTATATCATTCTAGCACCTTCAGGTACAACTGTTTTGGGATTATTTCTTTATTCTATATTTGAGTTCATTCACCTGTGCATTATATACTTTGTCTTTAACTTGGCTCTGTTTTTATCCAAACTTTATCCTGAAAAGCAGCTTGGTGTATGATTAGTAAGTTATAATTCATGGTGTATACCTTATTGTACATACTCATCTATACTTTGTAGATATTGGGCTTTTCATTGTTTTAATGGCAGCATAGTTATTGAATAAAAAATAAAAAAAAAAGTCTTTTAGTAAGTTAAGGAAACATTTATGACCTCACTTTCAAAATTTATATCCAAATAAATATGAAGAATAGAAGAACAAAGTATCATGAATTCCACCATCATTGACTGATATTACAGTATGCCTGTGATAAACAAGGTTAACCAGACAGTTGAAAACACTGTTTTCGTACTCTTCAAAATTGTGTGCCTTTATACATTGATTTATTTTAATGAAATGGAAATCTAAAGTCTTATTTTCTCATTTGCTAGTACATCATTCAAGTATTTTTCACATGGCCATCATAGCCCTTTATTTCCTTTTCCATTAAATCATTCATTCTTTATCTTCATCCAGTGGAGGACAGCAAGGATGACTGGGGAACAGGAACATCTCTCTTACCAGGAAGGGCTGAGGGAGCTGGGCTTGTTCAGCCTTGAGAAGAGATAACTGAAAGAGGGACTCACCAATGGCTGTCAGTGTCTGATGGGAGGTACCACAAGGATGTTTCCAGGCTCTGCTTGGTGGGGCTGAGCAATATCATAAGAGTCAGTGGGCAGAAACTGATGCACAGAAAGTTCTACCTGAATATGAGGAAGAACTTCTTTACTGTGCAGGTGACCATGCACTGGAACAGATTGCCCAGAGAGGGTGTGGAGTCTCCCTCACTGGAGATACTCAAGAACCCTCTGGACCCAGCCCTGTGCTCTGAGCTCTGGGATGGCCCTGCTTGAGCAGAGAGGCTGGACCAGATGTGACCGACTGTGGTCCCTTCCAACCTTCCCATCCTGTGTATATATCTGGTTTTCAATAAGTTTATTTTCTTTAGGTTTGTACATTTTGCTTACACACATCCAAATTGTTTTTTCTACTAAAAAAAAGACATAAAATAAGCCCCACTGCACCAAATTTCCCAACATTTTTTGTCATTATCATTATTATTATTCCTGAATTACAGTTTATTTCTTAAATGGAAGAAGAAAGTATCACTTGTTAGTAAGAGTTTTATATATCTGCAAAGTCTTATAAAATTAAGCCATTGGTTTTCTAAAAAAAAAAATTAGAAGAAAATAAAGTAGCAAGCATTATTAATAAGCTTTACTCTTTATAGATCCTATCTTAAATCAGCTAAAATCAAACACTCTTACTGTGCAGCTTTTATTACATATATTCAAATTCTTTCTTCCATTAACATTTAACCAGGTACAGTTTTGACTTTATTTCATGCTAAATTTCTGAATGTTTGATAAAGTGGCCTCACTCCCTTATTTTCTTAATGAAATATCATAAAGCTTTGATTGCTTTCAATCAATCAATAAATAAATGTAGAGCATCTAATGACCTGTTTAAATTTATTTTTTTTTTAAGCAGGCAAAGTAATCTCAAAGACTTGAGTGAGGAAGAGAAACACAGAAGTGTTTTCTCATTTTTCACTGTTAAAAATCTTCATCTCTCTTCACTCTAATCAGTTACAAAATTGCCAGTGTGGTTGAAGACCACAGTCTTCAGCCCTGTAACATATACATTACACAAAATGGCCATTATTACACATACCATGCAATTTGGATAAACTGGGCTTGTTCAATTTTTTTCATATTACACTGAAAGTTATTTCAAAGATATCCTTCTAAAGATCCCTTTCTCTGCTTGTTAAATAGTATTTCTGTCTTTGAGTGGCAGTCTTCATTGGCAGACCTTCCTGAGACCTTATTTCCTGAGCAATCCACGTTGCTCCTTGAATGAATCGTTCAAATTATAATCTGAAGCTCAGGTTTCTGCAACTGTAAAAGAAATATGCTCAGTATAAAAATTAAAATTAATCACATCTACTTATGTTCTACTTCCATTCAAAAACTCTCATTTTCCTACAAATTATAACTCAGCAATTTAGGTACACACAATAAGCAGGCACCAGGATGCTCCCACACTAGCAGGATTTCAGGTCAGAATACTCAGCATTGTGAAGTTATAAGCGAAACCACCTTTTACTATGCACTTGAGCCAGATTATGAACATCCAAACTTACTGGTTGTGGCATCACAGGTATAAGAGAAGACAAGATTTTCTTTGCTGTGAGACTACGGCAGAGTTCCTGCCTTGTTCAGCACCAAAGCACCCCCACACCACAGTCGGAAAGAACAAGATCCCTCTGAGGAAATTCAGCAAGGGCTTCTCAACCTCTGCAGAGAGAAAGAGGCATTTCTATGACCACAGGAGGCTCAAAGGGCTTCAAATATCACAAATCTTCTGATCGTTCCTGCTACAGATACAGAAAAGTGCTATAGGTATTACAGAAATAGATACTGTGAGAGAGAAGAACCAGACTTTTAGCCTGTCAAAAGTCCAAGGTTTGATATGATTGCCCTCTGCAGACATACCAAGAGACATTGTATCAAAAAGAGAAAAATGTCATCCCATATCAAGGATAATGTAAGACAAGAAAAAAATGACCATAAATTGGGCATGAAGAACTGAAATCCTTCTGGAAATTCAAAGCAAGTCCCTTGTTACCAAAATACTGGGAACCCCAAGTATCAAATTGCTTTCAATGTGGACTTTAATAAAATGACTAATAGCATTACATGATGCAATTTCAAGAAAGGGAAAGCAAGGCAGGCAGGCAGGCAGGAAGGAAGGAAGGAAGGAAGGAAGGAAATCATGCTTAGCTAACCAGGATATCAGAATATAAATAGGAACATCTGATATTTCATTGTTTGCCTCACAAACTGCAATGATTAAAGTTGCTGATTCAGGCAAATTTACAGTCAAGTTGATCCAGCTTGCTTAAGACACCACTGCTACAATTCATCTGTCAGTGTCCCTATTCTGATATGTATCATCATCTTTTCAAGGAATGTGCCAAGTAAAATAAAAAGCTACCCCTTCTTTAACCAATAGTTTACAAAAAAGCTCTACAAAGACAAAAAAAGTAGCACCAGGTCACTATGTTCTTATGAGAAGGAAATAATAGATGTCACTGTCTTTGATGGTAATGCAGTACAGAAAGATTTGGAGTCTTGAGGAATTAAATTTAAAATTACAAAAGGTTTCTATAGTAAGGTTTTTTGTAAATGTGTAACTCCATGCTTTGTCTTCTAATGCAATCTTTTAAACCATTTTTTAAAATGAATACAAGGTAAGATGTTTTATAAATAGATAATATAGATAATGCAAAATTATTGTAGACTAATACTGTAAATTATACACTTGGCTCTCTAGTGTGTATTTTTTTGTATGAAAGCTCAATGTCTTTATGAAAGCACAGAGATGCATTTTTGGATTCACTAGGAATAAAGTATATAATTTTTGCAGATAAACAGCAGTACTTCAGGCAGTATTCTAAAATGGTTTCTTTTCCATAAAGCATGCTGTACACAGATTAGGGGGTCAATCATTCTCAATCTTCATTGAAGAAGTTGGAGATAGTTTGATGATCAAAATTAATTAGATGAGAAAGAAATTTTTGAAATGCATATAAAATGGAGGTCAGAAAGGAAACATGTTTGAAATTATCTATAAAATTAAAATATAGACATATATCAGGTATTACTAGAGACAGTCAGTTTATTGATTGTATTAACCACATCCAGAGGACAATTCCTAATTTAATTAGGTAATTAAACTACACTGGAGACAGAGCATTCCACTGTGCTCCTTGGCTCATACTCACAATCTTATGGGCCTTTTGCCATGAGACAACCCTTGCTGTTGGCACCTCTAAAATGGCCATTTTAGAAACCACTGCCTACAGTCATAATGACCCAAAGATGTAAAAGCAAACAAATTTATCATTAAAAAGGGAAATCCTAAAAAGGAAAAATAATGGAAACATCTTTGTTCAATAGCTGATGCCTAACCCCAAGGAGTAATTACACAGACATAAGTTACATAAATTTAGGACAGACAAAGAGCAGCAGATATTTTTTATAATTTTATAATTTTAGAGAAAGGTCTACTGAAAATTGTTTTTTAAATCTCTGGACCAAATCTAGAAACAGACATGTTGGTAACACATATTAAAATCTCTGAAAAGTGAGACATTATAATTGTTACTTAAATTGTATAATCTTCATGCAAATTTATAATCTAGTTTTGAAATTGGCATTATTTTTTATGGATACAACTAGTGATTATTTATAACATTTACTGACAGGTTGGATCCTTAAAAGCATTTGATGTCACTTTTTTATTATTATTATTCTCTAGGTTGTACAGTATAAAAAAGAAAACATCTGCTTTTCTAGCAAATTTCAAATTCATGGCAGCACCCCTTTAATGCACATTTTTAAAGGTGGTATATACTTCATAGAAAATTAAATATGCCATTTCAAACTATTAATTTTGTAGAATTACTTTTTTATTATTGAGATATCTTCTACCCTACCACCAAATCTGATATTTATGTTTTCTTTTGCTTGATTTGGGGGAATATAGATTGAATTCACTGTCTGATATGAGACACGTCTCATCACAAATTATCTCATTTGCTCCTTTAAGGTATATTAAAAATATGTGATTTGGGGGGTTTTGAATTCAGTAGTGATGTTGTCATTGTTCTGAATAGGAAATGGATAAAGGAGAGTCATTTACACTCTTTTAAGAGAAAGAAAAAACACTAAATCCATGAAGTATTGACAATTTCTATATTGATGAAGGAATATGTGCTTCATTCAGAAAGAAGCAAAAGCAAATTAGCTTCAGATTCTCAACAGGATCAATGAGTGATCAGTTACTGATCGAGGAGTAATAATTACCTCCAACCCATTTTCATGAAGTGGATAATGGAACTGGGACTCAATACCCTATACTGGATTTTTAGGTTAAAGGTTTTAAAAAAGTGTAACTTGTTAAGTGATGCACATTTTTGTGCTGAGGTAGCTACATATCGTTATGACTTAACCACCAGTACTTATATGATAATTTTCAGTGCTCAAAGCCATTTTGGCAACTGTTTCAAATCACTTGTAAGAGTTGGAGGTACAGCATTAGAGGAAAAATTGTGGAGAGATGGCACAAGGAAAAAAAATAAGATGGTAAAACCAATAAACATTACATAACTTCAAAATCAAGTATTCACTTCAAAACATATATTCAAGTCATAGAAGCCTATAAAAAAAAGACTAATGCAAAAGCACCTGGAAATTATATAGCAACGTTTTTTTTTCTGCCAACAAAAGTCATGCAGCTCTCTGGGTGATAAATTTTACATGTGGGGAGAAAAATAATGAGATTTATCTAAAAAAACTTTTTTCAAGTTTGAAAAATAAGTCAAGTACCCCAAAAGATAACTGGGACAGAAGAAAAAAAAAATTTCATTGCTTAAAATTTCTATTTCCTAATGAGTTTATAGCTGTATTTTGGAAGACAATAAGCTTTTAGAACCACTGATATAAGTAATAAAGTCCAAGTCATACCTCCCATTAGTAGCCCCAAATGCATGTCTGACTTTTTCTGCCCTCTTCTTTCCCCATCTTAAAGTGGAGTAAATGCCCCAGATTTTCAGAGATGTCATGACTGTATTAGCAGCCAGCCTAACATTAGGAAGGAAGGTACAGCTGTAAGAGCAGCATTCCTGCACTGAGACACAAGGGATATGAAGGAGAAACATGAAGAAGGAGAATTCCTTGTGATGGAAAGAATATGCTCTTCCATTGTAGTACAGTCTGACTTCATGAACGTTACAGCTCTTTCAGCTGAGGATTCGGCTAAACAGAATTTCTCTCCTTCTCATCTCCTATCTCCATTCACAAAAAAGGAGTAACAGACAAGAGCTGTGTATGAAGAGAAAAAAAGATCTAAAGAGTAATGTATTGATTCATTCCCCCCATCAAAGTTCAGCTACTCTTATACCGTTTGACATGTTTTAGCTAGAAATCCCCACTTTACCTAACATTTAGTGATGTTATATATTCGTACAAGCACATCACTTCACCAGGATCACAAAGTTCTTTCCAAATTGAATGTACACCATGCAAGAAACTTTTCAGGCCCAGGAATTGTAGCTAGCTCTAATGTGAACTTTCAGGGGCTATATTGATGATACACAATATTTTATAATTGAAATTGAAGGTTGCATCTGCTTTGAACTGCAGGCAAAGTTAGGTAAGGAGAATTATCCAAACTTGAATTGGAACAGAGTGCTAACAACTCCATTCCTCCAGAACAATACTGACATGTTTTTAGTTTTGTCACTCATGTGAAAAATGTAATCATTTTTATCATATGGAGTCCTTTATTTGCTGCTGAGCCATGAATTCAAAATTTACTTGAATCAGTACAAGGTTTTGTTAAAAAACCGTCAACTATTACCTCTTGATTTTCTTTCTGATTTTCTATCCCGGTTTTACCAGAGGGAAACATACATCTTTGATTACTTTTGTTCTTTCTTTTTTTCCCCCAGAAACCAGCCTGTTTGATTACAAAACTGGAAAAATATAGTCCCAAATGGTTTTTGCCAATGGAAAAACCATTTTAGATGCATCTCAGAACTTGATCCCTGTTCTCGGCAGAAGCACTTACAATTGTTTTTTATGTGCAAGGAACAAGTTGTTATTTTCTACAAACACTATCATTTAAAAGACCTTGGCTTTCCATTAAAGATTTTTTTTTTCCTTTAGTTTTGCTCTTGCCTGGTCTCAAGAATCATTCCTTTCATCTGGAGGCAGAGCCTTTGATATTGATAAATGCCCTTTAAGAATTTTACGTGTATATTTCACAGTGACACATGTGCTAAAGTTACATAGGTCACTAAGAAAGTCATAATTATAGTTAATCTCAAAATTAACAAAATCTTTAAATATTACCGGTAATTACATTTTAAAAAAATAGCTTCCTATTGTGGCGGTAATTGAGAAAAAACCCAGTCACGCTTTTGCAGTTCCTTTTTATCAGTCATTCTGTCTGAATTAGATATATTCATTGCAATTATCCTATAGATCATAAGAAACACTGAAGCTACAGACAACATACATTATTTAGAGAAAGGGCTTTCAAGATGTGAGTAGTAAATAACTGCAACTTCTATACCATGTTTCAGCTAGAGTGGAAGCAATGGAGGGCAATACTTACCTCATCATCAGTTCATAGGAGGTGAAGAAAAATAAATCTGTGTCCCTCAGTTGTTTTCTGAAGGCTTGAGAGCAGCTGCAAAATAGGTCAGAAACAGGAGTTTGCCAACTTTCTCCTTAACCAAAATCAGAAGACACATTTCCAAGGAGGTAACACACATCAGAAGGAAACGTGCTGAAGTTCTTCAGCAAATGGTCAAAATCATTTCTATCAATCCCATCTTCTGATTGGACTGTCTCACCACAAAGAAGCTATTGTAATCCACTCCTTCTCTTTACTCAGTGGGACTAGGACCCAGAAGACTAGGCCCTTTTCTCCATCGTGCCAGGTCATGACAGCACTTGGAAGCTGGTGCAAGGAATGCTCCCAAAGGAGCAGTCTGTTCAGGGATTCACCAATTAGAGCGAGGGGATGGAGCACAGAAGATCGAGTATTATGAGTTATTATAAAATTATAGTAGTTGCTTCTGCTTTTATTGCAGTTAACACAAGTCACTCATCATTAAATATTATTACATTTTTCTGTACAAGAATTAGGATCAATATTACAGTAATCCAAAACACTATACCAAGCTACCTCTATGATTGTCCTTCAAGATTTTTACATATTTTCCAATCATCACATTAAACTAGCCTGTTAACTTAAACAGTTTATGTTACAAGTACTTTTCTTACCACTTTCCAACTGCCTTGACACTATCCTAAAAGAACAGGGAAAAGTTTAGCAAAAAGTTATACATAAAATCTGATCAGCCCACCACTGAGTTCAAATAATTGTAAGATGTGGAATAGGACTGAATCAGGGTCTTGATCAACTTTGTTTGACTGTTCCCACTGAAACCAAAAGTAAAATTCCTACTCACCTCTCAGGGAGTGGAATTAGTCTGACACTAAGCAGTTTCAGCGTTATCTACAATTGCACCTTTCCTCCTGCATTCTACATTTTTTCTATTCTAACTGCTCTCCTAGTCTGCCTTGCCCTTAGCACCACTTGTGCTCTCTGACCTCCATCTCTTTAATATTATTTCACTTGGACTGTCCCTAACCTAACCTCAATTTTTAATCCATGTTTAAATTGATATTTGTACATTAAACATCAACACATGACTATGCAGGTAAGGGTTTTTTTTCAAAGTTCTCTTCAGTGTCTTTCTTGTTCTCTTATCTCCTCAATGAAAAAGTAAATTAGAGTCATTAACAAGTAACATCCATATGAAATTTCTTTGTCAGTGACAGGTGAATTCTGAAGCTTAATGATGGATGAGATGATATAAAATGGATAAAAATTTAAATTATCAATTCTGTTCCCTAGGATTAACTCAACAATGAATACATATTCTGTAATAAAATCAGCTCAATGACAGTTTAAAATATTTTTCTGCTAAATAGAGTGTGCTAAAGAAGTCTAGCTAATCTAAAACTCAGAAGATTAGCCCACTGGTGCAGATTTCTGAACTATGCCATATATTTATCTTACCTAGACAGTGCCACTGGAACCTTTCCTTAACTTCTTGTGTTCTCTCTTTTCAGTTTAGAATGGTGATACTTCCTATAGAAAAAGATCTTCATTTTCCTGGCACTTTTGATTCTGCCTCTCCAGATAAACTTCAACACAGCATACCTTAGTTAATTTCCATGTTTCAGTTTTAGGTTAATTTTTTGCAAAAATAAAATAAAAAAAAAAAAATCTCTGTTTTGGGCTTGACTTCATTATTGCAAATGATTTTCCCTGCATTCAGCCTAACATTTTCTAAAATGTTAGTCTGAATGCAAGGAAAGTAATTTTTCTCTGCAATTACAATACAAGTCTCATACACACAGTATACTAATCTTCATTTCATTACACAACTGCAGTTATACAAAATACTTTAAACCCAGAAAAACAATGATCTGGATGTGATTTCATGCAACAGAACAATTGCATCTACAAAGCATTTTTATTTATTATACGTGCACTCTAAATGGATTCATTTTGGAGCTACAACTAGAAAAGCTGCCATTAAGACATTATTTTCTAGTGAAAAAATCTGCAGCATGTATCCTTTTTTTTGTCTAATACATAGCAACTGAAATAATGTTTTATGTAAAATGCTTGTTATTTTCTATCACCTCTTGTTCACAATAAGTAGAGTCGAAGTATAGAGTGAGATTGCCCTTGCCTTCAGATCCAGCAAATAAAAAAATGTAGCACTCCAACTCATAGGAGTAGTCTTTGTCCGAACTAACCCTAGCAATTTTCTGTGGATCTACTGGCAGTCAAAACTAAAGCCCTCCATGGATAAGTAATTTCCAGAACTAGGGTAAGATTTGGAAAGAATTAGAAAAAAGATCCTCCAGAATATACTCAAGCAGGACATTGCAAGATGTGTTAGAGGGAAATTTATGACTACAGAATGAAAATTGAGATGTTTATTCTAAGACAAGCTTAGACTGGATTCAGATTGGGGATATTTTGTTGACATTTTTTATCACACTCAAGGCCAGATATGAGTGATGAGCACTTAAATGGCAAAATTCAAAGCACAAAAGAGAAACACATATAAAAAATACATACAAAATCTGTATCAGAGGTTTTAAGATAGATTTTTATCAGAAGGCTTCAAGTTATCTAGAGATAACTTTCTGTAAATTCTTAAACTGAAGAGGAAAATAATAGGAGTTTGTAAGTTTGAAATTAATTTTAAAGCATTGCAGCAAGAAAATAGTTGGATTGTGCTTTTCAGATTGTTACCAGCACTGTATTTGCTGTCCTTATTAACATGCTGAAAAAAGAATTTATGAAAGTTAGAGATTTTGAGGGTGGCATTAAGTCCTCTGACAGTCTGCGTTGAATTTTCCTTTTAAAATTATTCTTTTTTCCATCTGGATGAAACTTGAAAGACCTAATCATAGATCATGAGGCTAACATGGGGCAAGAAAGAAACGAAGAGAACTGAAGCTGACAGAACTCTTGGGTGAGTAAGCTCAAAGAAGATTTAAGGCAGAATATGATGATAACTACCATACAGACAAAAGGATAGCTCATCTCAACGTCTTCTGACTAGCTCTAACTAGTGATAAAAGTGGCAAACCTTTTTTGTTGGCCTTCTCCACAGGGTGCAGACTCTGAAAAAAGGAAAGATTAAAACACTATATTGTTATCTAAATGGCCTGGAGTTATTTTATTTGTGGGGATTATAATCGTGGGGAGTGTTTGGGGTCTGTGCTAACTGAGTATCACTAAAGAAAACACAGCAGACCAAAAGGATAGAGATGTTGAGAAAGGCAATCTCTAAAAAATTTAGTGTGAATGTCAGAGCCTAATGTGAGCACCTTTTGCTGTTCCCATCCTACTTAGTCATCTTCAACAAACACTCAATAAGAAAATGTCCATGGAGAATGGAATTGTGTTCATCTGCAGTTTTGCTGGGAAATGGCCTGGGAAGAGGGCAGGTAAATCACCATTGGTCAGTAATCAAATGCCAAATAGTCACTGAGGACAATTTCAAAAAAACCAATATTGTTGATTCCTGCTCTTTATCCAAGTCTCTATTTGGTAGTGCAAGTGAAAGCTAATTTGGGGCATAGTTCGAGCAGTGGAGTCAGGCAAATCTCCATGGCCATAAAAAAAATTCAAAAGCTAAATATGGAAAACTATTTACTTATAACAAACATATTATTTACATCAACTAGGTTCTGTCAGAATCTATTACGCATTCTACAGTATGACAAAGATCTATTAAGCATTAGCTGACTGATATATGTAACATAAACTAACATCAAATGGCTCAGACAAAATCCTCAAAGAAAGATAATCTTCCATACTATCTGTCTACCAGTTATTGGAGGCTTAAGTGCTCCAAAGGTCATACACGTTCTCCTTTAATGAAGAATAAGTTACCTGATGCACATATCTGCTCTTATTCAGTTAATGAAACTTCTCTTCAATTAATTAACTTGTTGACATATAATATCTTGAAGACCTTACAAGCTATATGTCAAATTGTGACATGTGCATATATAAAGCAACACAGTGCTGGCAGCAGTGAAATACAAACTTCAGGGCCAGAGAGCTAGCTAGACACTTGATAATTTCTAGCTCCAGCCTTAATAAAATATGGGTTTGGATATCAGCCACAAGTGCTATTGAATTTATCAACATGAATTATAAAATATAATACTGTGTGAACATAGATGCAAGTAACCAAGGTGACCATGACCCATAGCTGTAATGATAATATATTTATTCCATCACCTTGCTGGCTGGAGGATTCCATGAGCAAGCTGGGGCACATACATTGCTAAGCTCATTCCATCCTAGCAGGGGCAAAAAGCATGTGACCTGTTCCCCAGCCTCAACATATCAAAGGGTCTGGCACATGCACAATTTACCTCCATGATTTTCTCTGCGCTTTTTATGACCTCAGCTTTGATCTCTCTCCCAAGACAGGAAGCTCAAATATGTCTTGGAGAAGGTCTCCCAGTCTCTGTAAACACCTATGTTATCTCTACACAGAAATTCTACTTCTTGAAGCAGAGGATAAGCAGCACCAATATATGGTTTCCCACTCCACTATTTTCCAGGACTTGGCATTCCCAGGTACAAGGTCACTCAAGTAAATCTACTATCCTGCTTGCCATTCTCCTACTTTTAATTATTTCCTACCAACAAATGTTATTACCTTTGGAATACAAATAAGAATTTAAAAAGTGAACAGGGCTGCAAACAGTGCTGCAGAAGACATACAAAGCAGTATCTTATATTCTCCACAATTGCTATTATTTAGGAAGGAAAAATATCAGAGGAGGAATTCACTAAGGTAGCTGTAGTGAAACAGGTGAGCAAGGTGCATCAGCTCATTTGAAAGCTGTCTGCATAAAAAAGTGCAGGGAAAGAAGGGCAAAATATTCTTTGAAAACAACAACTTGTTCCAAAGAACAACTGTACCTTGTGGTCATTCAGGTGATAAGTGAATAATTTCTCCATAAAATAAGTATACTCCCAAGAGCCAAGGTGGCATGAACCCTACAGATCTAATTGAATGGTTTGAAAGGATATGACACCTCCAGAACCTCACGTTTCTGCCCTGCTGTCAGGACTCATTCAGTAGCAACAAGAATTGTATCCTGCCATCTCCATTTCCAAGACACACACAGTTCTCCATCCCAGACACCAGGCCTGCAGACAACTGATTTAAGTCAACTCAATTAACTACTCACTAGTTAAGATCTACTTTAAGTTCCGGTGGAAGTAAAAAGAGAGCATAAGAGCTGTGAAAATCCTTTCAAGCTGGTTTCTCAGTGGGGTCCCCACAACAGAAATGAAAGCTGAAAGTGTGAATACACTATTTTAGTGGGGCACAGATCAGTCCAGTAGAGGCTAGTGATGCATACAGTCTCAAGCTACCAAATTGTCCTTATTGGGAACAATAGGTCAACTGCCTCAGGAGCACATCAGGAGACAGGAATTGCTGTCCTAATATGATTTGGTGGTTCTCACTGAGTTTTGAATGGTAGAAACATTTACAGTGTGCAGCAGTCTGTTATACAGCTCCTTTGGTAATTCAGCAGGAGCCAAGAGCAATTGGTTCATATAAAGGCAGGATGATGGGCCATTAATCAGTAAATTGGTGCTGTCAGGGTAGAGGAGTGACTATTTTTAAGGTATTGAGGATAGCAAAATACCTCCTATTAGCCATGCTTTCTCTTCAACTGAACTTTAGGACCAAAACCACATGCTTTTGAAAGTCTGAATGAACAAGAAATGCAGGAAGAATCTGCAAAGGTGTTTTCTTACATTGAGAAATTATGTCAAGGGCAGATTCCCAGGAATATTTACAGAAACATGACTTCTGCAGAAGTATATAGAAAGTAATTTCAGGCATTATTGGATGCAAAGACACTGAAAGTACACCAAACCACAAAATTACACATTAACTTCATAGTAGTTGGCACCTAATCAAAGCTGCCAAAATAACAATTTAGTCTAATCATTGTTTAGGATGTTTATCACATACAAAACAAAACTTTAAAAAAAGTATAAATCCAGTGAAAAAGGGTCAAGAGCTTCAGGTTTCAGCAAGATCCAGCAGAGAATGAGGATTCTCATTGCAGTTATATTAAACATATACATTAAAATAATAGATATACCATGTTGATTCCCAGACCTAAACTATTACCTTAAACTAGGGAGTTCAACGCTTAGTGACCTCTCCCACTAGTCTCGTAAACCAGCCACTTGTTTAACTATGTTCCAGCATTTTCTGTGCTGTCTGAAAGTCACATCCAAGGGGAGCACTGCTCACAGTGGTGCCCAACAGCATGACAGCACTGTTGGTTTACACCTCATTCCTTCAGAACTAAGAAGGAACACCACAGCTGGATGTTGCCCTTTGCTGCAATGCCACTGGCTGTCTTTGTATGAGATTTGAAAATGCTACAAATCTTTTTTTAGATCTTATGAAAATATTTCCACAGACAGCTGGGCAGCATTGCCTGATCTGTGTTTTGGTTTAAAATTAATCACTGCACTGAATTCAAGTAATTCAGGTTTTTCAGAGTAGATAAAAATGCACCCAATTTTATTATTGGCACCTCTTTTTTATATAGGAAATCTCTAGACACAAAATAAGGGTAAAATGGAAAAAGGCAAACTACAAGCTTCCCTTGTGGGACAGAGGATTCCAGCAGCACTTTTTGATCTTCTGTTGCAAGTGTACTTTCCTGTTGTGTATGAGGCAGAGTGCTAGGTGACACCAACAGTGTCACAGAGGGCACAAAACCCAGCACTACACATTAGCCACTTTTGTTCTGTCTTGCTGTTAATGAATGTGCACAACACCTAGTTTGGCTGTGTTTCTGACAAAATTTGTGTTGTCACAGCAGTAACAGCTTGTAAGACTCTTGCATTCTTAGACATGTTGGATATACTTGTACCATCCTCTGGTTAAATTTAGTTATATTGTCCCTTGCCTGATTTATTAATTCTTTCCTTACTATTACTATTGTACTCATAAACATCTAGAGTTTAATTTCTAAAATGCCTTTTTTTTTCCTTGTGGTCCCTGGACATCCAGCTTGTAAATTAAAAAGTAATATAGCAGCTATTCATTCCATTCTGAAGAAATTGAAGTTACAGCATCATGACTGCAATTAGTTACAAATCAATTTCCAAAATTACTTTTTCATTATGTACATGGAAAAAACCCCAAATAATAGCAAAACAAATAGGTGAAACCTATAGTGAATGGAGAATGACCAGTATTTGATTCTGATAATTAAAAATACTGAAGAGTTATTTATCAAACTATGGGGCAAAAACATGGAGTTAGAGGCCAAAGTATCTTCATATTTGCAAGAGAACATATTAAAAAAAAATCTATTCCTGTTTTTTATGTAATTCTGTTTTCAACAGGGATAATCCCAAAAATGGAGGGAAACTCCACTTAATGGGCTGCAATCAGCATAAGATTCAATTGCCTCTAGAAGTGATAGGAGTTTCACTGGATATGTAGACTCTATCAAGTCTGTCTTCCTCAGTATAATGACAGATGCTGACAGACTTTATTAACCTACATTCTATCATAACTGTTGGTGAATTATGGTCTGGGGTACAATGATAAGTGATATTTTGTACTCAGTATTTTTTTATACATCACTGCACTGTCATTGGTTTATTATAGTGACTGATTTGATTAAATGAAGTCTGATGATTTATTGATTATTTTGTGAAATTCCCAGGCTATATTTCAGTGGTTAGTGACAACATTGTGTTGTCATTACTTCAGCTAATTAGCACTTCTGGATTTATTTTGTTACACAACTGACTGAAGATGAAGAGGAACAGCAGCAGAAAATTGCTGCATCCCTGGACATGCTCAAGGCCAAGTTCAATGGGTCCTTAAGGAACCTGGTCTAATGGGAGGTGTCTCTGCCTATGGTAGAGGGGGCTGGAACTCAATGATCTTTAAGGTCCTTTCTAACACAAATCATTCTATGATTCTGTGATAGATGTGACACAAATAAGACTGCAGTTCAGATGTTTTGGACTGCAATTTCAACCTGGTATTTTAGGCACTGGAATTCTGGGGAAGCAAAGATCTACTGAATATATCACATCAGAATATGGTTCTTAATATTAAACTATGCTATTCTTGACTTTTTTTTTAAAGATCTGCACTGCCTAAGTAAAATTCACCTCAGCACAGTAGGTCAACAACAAGCCTATGAATTGAGTTCCTCTTAAAATATCACTATAACCTAAAAAGTCTTTTAATAACTCTCTATAGAAATGAAAATTCTTCACCTCCACCATCCCCTGTCAATCTCTCACTCTCTGTATATTCAGAGATATAATTTTCTGAAAAATAAATATAGGATTTTTCATGTTAATTCATATAGTGGTATAATCTGGGATGAAGAGCATCCAACAACAATGATCAAAGAAAACGTTTAAATAGGCATGTTTGGTGTTTGCCAGGGGAATAAAAGGAAAGTGTTAGCAATTTCTTGAAAAGCATTGCTGTCAGTAGCAACAAGAAATATGTTATCATGACTAGTAAATACTTCATAGCTGAAAATTGTTTATATCTCCCTCCCATTTCCACTTGTGTCTGTATCACAGAAAGAACTGCCAATCCCGAAGGAAGCATGATCAAAGCCTAAGTTTGGAGTTTGCATCCTATCTTCTATACATACTCTGTCATTTTCTCTAACAATTGTTGCAACTGCATTATGCTATGTGTTTTCTTTCAAGTATGTGTATGAATATGTTGTTTCCTCATGTTTTCATTATATTGCTTTTCTTCTGTTAACTCCTAAACTGGCAAGAAAAATAAGTATAATAGAAACTCAATTTACTATGATCAAGTACCTTTGCTTTCCCATTGTTGCTTGCTCAGTCTTACTCAATAAAGGTACAGCATCACAGTCAGTTTTATAACCTCTAGGTATTTTCCTCTAAAGCTTCAGGATGGCCACAGGCAACACACTTAAATCCACAAGCAGTATCAGATCAGTAGAAAACACTTGATACACCAGTTTTATTGATTTTTAAAAATAAATATTCCACTGGTATAACATTTCTCTATTTGGATAACAAATAATAGATATACTTTATTACAGTGGATTATTCTCAGCTGTGTTTATATGTAATATTTAGGACATTTTATAGACAGAGGAAACCTTGACCTTAACTTCCAAAGTTACTTGTAACATTTAAAAGGAGACAAGCAAATAACATTTTTATGCTCATAACGTGTTTCTTTTTATCACTGTAATATAATGTCTGGTTGTGATGGCACATGATGACACTTTTTACCAAAGTCAACACTAGTTCTTTATTATTATTATTATAACTATAAATGAGAGGGGAAAAAACCACCACAAAATGAAAGAAAATGAAAATAAATTATAACTGGGAAAAAAAGGCTTTTGTGGTTCCTTTTTTATGATGTGAGATGCCAGGAAAGGAATTAAAGGCAATGCTATAACTTAACAAATACAAGAATGGCTAAGAGCATTAGTGTTTTAAAGCTACTGGTAAATTAATTCAGAATCAGTTGCCAAACTGGAAAAACCTCAGAATATTGCATATATTTCTGGTACCTCTTTATAATTTTTTTTTAGAAATGTTAATTTAAATAGGAATGGATTCCATAGCAGGACTAATGCAATGATTAGATGACTGGAAAATTTTTTCTTTAGTTGAAAAATAGATTAAAAGAGCCTGGCTTGTTTAGTTTACAGAAGTTAAACAGAAAAGGGAAGCTGATAAAGTCTGCAAATATTGAAGGGACAGGAACAAATATTAAGATGAAAGAAGAATTACTTCGGTTATGAGGAGTAATTGTCTATGGTCATGCTAAAATGAATTCTGCTTATAATAACTTAATAGAAAAGAAGTGTGCTTTCCAGGCCTTCACAGACAGAACTTCTAAAATGGAAATTAAAATGTAGAGGGAGCACTCATGTTCTTTGCAAATGAGAGAAAACCTGGCAAGAGATCATGGAGCAAAACAGTAAGCTTGGGTTTAAAAGCCTTTCCTAGCCATCTTTTTGACCTCAAAGGTAAGGTTTGCAGGAACAGAACTGTTATTCGAATGTTTGATCTCTTCTGCTTTAATCTTGTTGAAAATTACAGTTGATGCTTTTGCCTCTTTCTGAATATCTCAGGTTTATCAAAGTGCATTGAAAAGCTTTTTATCAACTGTTATGAGGGGGAGGTGAATATTAAGTAATATATGTGAAAAAGTAAGAGTAGGGAAGAGAACAGAGCCTCAAGTACCTCAAGAAGCCCACTCTATCTTTGTTCTTTATATCACTTTTTTTTTCCTCCTTTTCTAGCTGTATACCCACAATCTGTAATGTTGATCACCAACCCTTCCTCTCTCCCATACCTGTGTGTTCTCAAAGATTTGGTTTGATGTTAGGGGGTCACAGCAACAGAAGGAACCAATACAAACACATCAGTCTCTATCTCACACTTCATGTTAGAAATCTGTTACAATTTGCTAGTCTGATAAGGAAAAAAACCTCTCTTCTTTCCTTCTAATCTGTGAGCAGCTGACAAATTTCCCTTGTCTCCTGCTGTTGAGGCTGTGATACATGAAAGTTACCCACCCAACTCAATGTTAGCCACAGCTGATGTTTACTTACAGGGCAAATTATCAATTATCAGCTCTACTAAATTTTCCAATCTCAGCATCCCTATTCATATGCCTCACATAAACAGAAGGAGAATTGTTCCTGAGGTCACAGGGACAGATTGCACAAACTAATTTATGGAAACTGAGAGACATAAACCACTGTAAAGCAATAAAGTGCAATTTTACTGAAACAGAAGGAAAGTCAAACAAAAATTAGGAGGTTTGAGTCCGGCCTAATAACTGACTTCTTCAATACAATAATTATCAAATATATCCAAGCAATCATTCTCTTTCTTCCCATATTCTCTATCTATCAGAAACTGAAGTAAATTCAAGGTATTGAAATAATTACTTTTTTAATCATAGCATTGAAGTAGCATTTCTAATTTTCCAACAGCAAATGGAGAAAAAGAAATAGTAATGCAAAAACAGTTTATATAATGCAGTCCTACAACTCAAGCAAAAAACTCCTCTACTAAGAGAGTATGAAAAAACTTGAGATTTAACAGTTCATGCAATTCTATAGGAAATATTTTCTTTTCCTTAGAGATACTTTAAAAAAAACAAACACATAATTTAATTACTTTTTAAATTAATTTGTTTCAAGAAGCTATAGCATCTTTTAGTGTTTACTATAGAAGAAATTACATTTCTAACTTAGTTTATAAATAATGGCAGTGAATTTGCTTTAGCATGGGATGTGATGGGATACATAGCATATAGGGCAAATATGTCAGGAACAGATGAAAATCCAGCCAGGTTTCTTTTAAGGAAAGAGAAAGCACATTTCCTTTGAACATTGTTTGACATAAGCCCAATGAAATCTTTCCTGGATAAACGATTTGGACTAAGACAACTCTTTCTTCCCCCTTCACTTTACTACAATATTCATGTAATTTCTTTTCTAATTGTCATCTCTGGGCCTCTGAGCATTGCAGCTGTACAGTATACAAAATGCCAGAAGCTAATTTACTGCTCTGCTTAATTAAAATAGAATTTACCATTGAAGGTAAAAGAAACTAGATCTCTGTTAGCTGCCATAAAAAATAGTAAGATGTTTGCATTTTTGTTTAAAAGTGCCCTTTCCTAAATTTTCTTTAACCTGCTGGACACATTATACAAAAGGCTCAAATTCCCCCATGCAACTGCAAAAATATCAGCAGCTGGTGTTTCACAGACTTTTGCTTTAACATGGACATCATGTAAAAAATGTGGCTGAAATTGATATACAGAAAAAAGGCACATTGCTTGAAGACTGGCAGGTTCAAAAAACTCCAATACAAACAAACCTTGAGTTCTATACTGCAATCTTATTTTCCATGTTGAACCTCTCTGTCCTTAGCAAGAGTAGAAAATATATCAATATGAAGGCTGGAAGAAGATACAGCAGGAAGGCTTTTACCTTTACAAATTACTTTTACACCTTACCTTTACAAGTGTCTATCCAATGTCTGATATTTTTCAGAATTATTACAGTTTCCTTTTCTTTCATGCTTTTGTGGACTTTGAGAACAGTCACTAAATAGGTTGAACAGCATGCTACTCACAAACAAACACATAATGAAAACATACAGTAAAATACAAGCTGGCAACAGACTCTCTGCATCATGTTTTAGTTGAACACTGATGGTACTGCACTCTAGTCAGCAAGGATCTCCCCACATATCTTAAAAGACTGTTGTTAAGGCCAACTGGATAATAAATTAAAGAAACTCCTGCAGAACTGCAACAGTATTCAGGACCTTTGTTCAGATTAGACAGGAATTAAATTTATTTTCTGGATTTGCTTTTACTCCTTTCTTGACACCAAGACTACTGACATTTTATGATATGCTGTTAGCTGTTGAGAAAGCAGGAGGGTGACAGCTCTGAGGGATTCTGAAATCCAAACTACTTGACCTGAAAGGTTTATGGTGACCTATGGTCCTTCTTGTCTCCCACTTGCCCCAGAAAACAGGATGAATAACAAATAACGCTTCAAAACTGCAGGGTTTTGCAGGTGCTTACAAGGAAAGAACATAACAGCAGAGCTAGAACCTGAAAGCAAATAAATACAGAAACAGTCTGCAATAAAGCTACTTCAGAAGCATGGCTAAAAGGTCACTAGGGCAGCCATATTTAAATAAGCAAAGAAGGAATAACTGCATCTCATTTTCTATATTCCTTTTGTTATTTCTGCTAGCAGAATCACAGATGTTTGCTATTATTTTAGCACAACACGTTTTAAAAAGAATGCTTCAACCAATATAGTGCATTTCACATAGGCACTATGTCAGAGGCATCTTTTTCTGATAGCAAGAAGTTCTTTGTTTGAGAGAGAATTCTGTAATTAAATAGTTCAGAGGGATGCAAGATATAATTAGAAGCATTGGCATATATTTAAAGAAATAGGGATCACTATGAGTTATATTTTTAATGTATTTTATTTTGAAAGACTAATATACTTACAAGTCTGTGTATCTACATGAATCTACACTTTTGTGATTCCTTTCAAGAAAGGGAATGAAATCTTGCAATTTCAATGAAGATTAATTGGGCAAGTTTCGGTCCCTTTCCCTGCACTTCCTATCATCCCATTCACTTTTCTTGCTTTCACTACATTTCTGAATTTTCTACTTTTTTTAACATTTCATTTCTTCAATTTCTTCTCCTCCTTCTTTGTCTACCTTTCTTCCTTTCAGTCTTTTTCACTGTACTTCATTTCATCTCAGTACATCTGGTTGTAGTCATTCTGTTTCCACATTTTCAATGTGTTTTTTCAATTGCATTTTATTTGCTCATATCTCCTTGCCAGAGTGTTTGTTACACTTCGTTCTATGATTTCAAGATTTCATTCCCTTTCCTGAAAGGAAGATTTGCAGGGTATCCTGTTACCCTTGTAGGAGGATTAACAGCAAAAACCTAGTCTTCATGGACCACAATCACACTTGACCTATTTTAGTGTAATGCCAGCAGCAAATAAAGGTCCCATATTAAGTGCTATTGTTCTTGAAAATGGCCTTTTGTTCCTTTTGTTCCAAACTCTTCTGGTCGTCAATTTTAAATTTTAGGCTTGACTGCCTCTAAGTCTTCATATTCTACCAGACTACTTTCTAGACTTCTGAAACTCTGCAAAAAACATAAAATATTTTGCTGCTAATATAGTTCAAATATGTAATCTGACTTTTTTAATCTGATATATGCTACTGGACTCTGCATTTTTAGAAATATTTTAACATCAAATTGAAGATATGTGATGGCTTTCCAATACACAGGAGCTGCTTCTCCAGGGTCTTTAATGTGTGCTATAATGCAACACATGTCTTTTTTTACTAACCTAAGTTAAAAGGTAATGAATTTTAGTGCAAATGATTCTTGTATTTGCTAAAAACTGCTGAGAATAAATTTTAACCATTCTTAAAAGTAAATTATAGTTATCTGCCAACATATAATGAAAATGTTGACTTCCCTCTAGATCATTTTAAATTTATGTCTAACGTAAAAGATTTAGAAACACAGCCGAGCATGGCTGGGCAGGAGAAACAAAACACATCAAAATTCTGTTTGTGTCCTGAATGTGTCCTTTTTTTACCTTGGTTTCCAAGGATAAGAAAGCTATGCTTGGTCTTTGAAACAGCTATGAAACCTTCTGGCAGGTTTACAGTACTGCTGGCACAGAAAGAACAGGACAAGCTACCATACACTGGACAGGTACAGTGACTAAACTGGCCAAATTTGGGTCAATAGGTATCCCACATATATTCCCATGTTTCCAGTCTTCCCTAATCCTGAGTGGGAACATCTCCTGAATGGGAATCCCTAATGTCAGAAGACATGGGTGTTGTACCTGAGCTGCATTGCCTAGATTCTCTTTTTCAGCTTCCTGACGGCTACATGAGAATTGTAACTGCAAGTTCCATCTCAGAACATTCTGTGATTCTGTGAAATTTCCTATGAATCTATTATCAATTCACATAACCTACACACATATCTGCCAATTTTTTTTTCTTTTCATGGGCCACAGTGTAGGTATGACTGGGTGTACACTGCTTCTTACAGTCTTCTGTAGGTGATAAATCTCTGTAGATCTTCTACAGCCTTCTGTAGGAGCTAGGTTTAAGATATACCTCTGCACACAAATTTTTTCATTGACTATTAGAATACAGTTTATTTCTGGGACAGATGAGACTGTGTTACACCAACTGTTTCAAGATATTTAAGCTAGCTGTGAAAGAGAAGTAGAATTTGGAGAAGCTAAGACAGGTCCTATAATCAGAATACTAATATTAGCTAATTCTTATAGTTATTACTTCTAAAATCACATTTGCTAGTAGATAGACTCCTACTTGAGTTAGCAAAGGTCATCCCTAACTAAAAACAAACTACAGTAAGAGAAATTGCTAACAGCACTTCTCCAAATTTCTTTCATTATAAGAAGAAAGCAAAGATGTTGTACTTTGAATCTAAGTCTAAAGAGCTCAGTGAGAGGTAAAGTAAATATTATAGAGAATGCACAAAATCCTTGTTTAATTATTTTCATGAAAGTAAATAAATGAAACAAAGCAATGAGTTTACTGCTGACAAAAACAGCAGTAAAGGCCCAAAATATGTTAAATGGAAACAAAATTTAATGGACCCATGATTGGTTATTTGTTGGGATTACACAATAACCCAAATATAATGTATTAAAAGCAAAAGATGAGCACATAAGGTTTCACCAGATTATGAAAAGAGAATGGAAATCTTAGATTATGGGCATACCAAAATTATAAAATACCTATCTTTTTTGAAATTTCAGAAGTGCACAAGAAAATTCTTGGCTTAATAGAATTTTTCTTCCCTGTGATTACTTCAGTGTCTGGCTTCACAGAGAAAACACTTTTAGTGCACGAGTATTTTACAATTTCTTTCTTATTCTTTACATTTTATTGTTACTTGACTCTATTTTTATTAATGTTCAATTTTCTATTGTTCTTGTTGACTGGGGCCTTTTCTTGTGCAATAGTATGATCAAAGGTGAATCTATTCTATTTCTTTAAGTGTTTTCTCTATATATAAATCAAAGAATTTCAGTAGCCTAAGGGGGAAAGTGATTCTGACTTACTTAGTAATTTTATTGGTTTATTAATTAGAGATATTAGAGTGTTGACTATAGCGTGATTCATTGCTTCCTATTAAATCTAGCTCTATGTTGATTAACTATTAAATAAGCACTTTATTTTAGTATTGAATAAAGTGATGTTGTTACCACTTTCATCCCAGGTTGAGTACAAGTACTGGAAAGTTCTTACTGCATTTATAATCGGTTCTATATTAATATTTAGACTCATTAAGAGACCTTCTCTACCCTACATTATTTAAACAGCTGCCTCCTCTTATTACTGTACCTCGTGCCCTGCACAAACAAGTTCTTGCTTGTCTTATTCACAAAGGAGCCTTTAGCCAGAAAGCCATCAGTGAACTATATTGTAAATTCATGTGTAGCCACAGAGAGGAGAAAGAATGAGAGAAATGGAAATCTAGAAACATGGCTCACCGCTGATAGATCCCTGCTGCACAAATAGGCTAAATTTCAATCATTCCAAAGAATCAACCTCCTGCCCAGAAGCAGAACTCTAGGATTCTACTTTTGCTGGGTCCTGAATGTAGATGCTACACTGCAGGTGTAGTACTAACAAGCCTCCATATCATCTTCTGTGTATACCAACGATATGCAACATGCTGATGGGACCTGCGTAGGAATTTGCCCTGAGAACCACTGAGGAGAGATTTCAGTTCCGAAAAAAAAAAATTCTGTGTTTTGAGGGTTTGTTTGTTAGTGGGTTGTTGGGTCTTTTTTTTTAAATCTGGCAAACATTCCCATCATCTTCATGTTGAATTCTAACCAAAGATTCTTTGTGTATGGTGAGTCAAGGTGAGTTTCCCTTCAGCATAATTGATAGAAGTTACTTTGTATCCGAAATGATGACACCTTCTCATAATCAATGTGATGAAACTAGAAAGCCACTACTACATTGTAAGGAAACTAGCACAAAGAGTTAAAGACTATATAATCAGAAAAAAAGGGTCAGAGGTATATAAATACAAATATAAACTCTAAGTGAAAATAAGTCTCTAAAAGAAAAGAGATTTTAAAAATCACATTATAGCAATAAAAAATGTTTTGATTCACCCACTGAATTGGACAAAAATATTATGATTCTGTGTGGTGGTGGGTTTCTTATCAGTTCATGCAATTCGGTTTTGTAATGGTTCGTTCTATGTACCCCTTTTTCTGTATCCCCAGTTGGTTTGTTCCCGGTTACAGTTATCTGTCAATCAGTTAGTTATGTAACCCCTCTCCCTCCTCCCCTCCTGTCTGTCACCCCGGGCCCAGCCTTCCTTTCCAGAAGGTTCGACTGAGCTCGGAGGATGATTGGGCAGGATCCCTGACCCTCCCCTCTATCCTTCCCCCATTGGTGATGTCCTTGATTGTCATCCTGAACCCCACGCCCTTGCCTGAGAGCCATTGGGTGGGAGCCAGGCTCCACCTGGTGTACCACCCCCGAATAAAAGATGCTGCACAGGGGTGCTCCTGGCTCTTCTGGGCAGGCTCTTCATAGGCGAGGGACCCACGTCAGGGCTCCTTCCAATAAACCTGTGTTTTGCCCCCCGAAAGAGTCTCCTTTCTTCCTCACTCTCGCCGCGGATCCCCTGTTGCTGTCCTACCGGCTGGAGAAAGGCCCCACAAGGGAGGGTGACGTCGTGCTTTCCCATTGCACCTGACGGAGCCCGACCCCAAACTGTGGCTGGTGTGCCCGGGGCTGGTCGGGTTGCTGAGAGCGCACCGCCGCAATTCTGAACTCTCTCCACAGTCTCCATCAAAAAGAGAATGTAACACCTCCCCACATTGAAAGGCTTGTTTGAAATAAAAGGCACTAAAAAAGATTAATTAACAGTCATTATTTGTAGGGTCAATCCATCAGCGTTTTCCAAAGGGGAAAAACAGACTTCATCAAAGTATTGCCTATTACATCATAATTACAGAATTACAGGATAGTTAGGGTTGGAAGGGACATCTGTAGATACACTTTCTCCAAAGCAAATGAAGCAATGCTTACTTTTTGTCTATGTAAATAATAGTAGCAACTGATCTTTTCATTTCCAAATAATAAAGCATAAAAGTCAAAATATGCAGCTTTGCCAGCCTGTGTAATTTGCCTCAGGGTAAGTAAAGTTGAAGAATGTTCCTAAAATGATATACAGTGTGTTCAGGGCACAGGAAAAAAATAAAGGGATACATAGAGCAGTGTGGCTCCAGAGTAAAACATTTGAGGATGTACCCTACTCTATTATAGGGGTTTTTTCCTTTTTTTTTTTTTTTTTTTAATTTAAGGGTCCTTTTTTTCATTTTTTTTTTTTTTTTTTCCTTTCTTACATTATTGCACAGAGACCTTTCNTTTTTTTTTTTTCCCTCCATTTTCTTTATTGGGACTTCGTTTTCTTTATTGGGACTTCATTTTGTTGCATAACAGCATTGACTTTTGTCACATTTTTCCTGATCTCTACACCACCTGATCTAAAAGATTATGCTCCAAATATCAAAAAAATTCTTTTTCATTCCTTATTATCTTATGAATGAAGAGTGGATAACAGTGGAATTCTCAGTGTTAATGATTATCATAAATTTTGCTGTTCTGTTGTCATGTAAAAAAAATCAGATAAATATATTCATGCCCATGTATGCCCAAAATGGGCAGTGAAAAACTAGATGAATTTGAAAAGTACAGTGAAATAAAAAGAACTTAATTAGACAGAAGTTTCAGAAGGAAAATCTCAGTAAAAGGAAACTATTTTTCTCAGCTTTTTCAATATTGAGTCAACAAATCACTGAAGCGATATGACAATGATTGCATGGTTTAGATTTTACCAGCAAGTTAGATAATAAATTATTAGGTAAATTATTGGGGCAAATCAGCAATATCTACTGTATAAATGCAAATGATTATTTAATGTAGCTAAAAAATAATAATGGTTATCCTTACCTGAACGGAGTATTTTCATATGCATATTTCAGATGAAGGTCATCTTAGTGTTAAGCTCTATGATTTTATTGCACTGTAAAACATTCTTTGTAGAATCATTTAATAAATCAAATTGAATACTACCTATAAATAAGGCCAATAATTCCCAGAACAGTAAAATCAAAAATGTTCTGAAAACAGTGTGATTTATTTTTCCTAGCTTCTTATTGAATCTATGGACCACAAATCTTTTGATACAGAAATCTTAATGAAGATCTGTATCTCTAATAAATTTTCATCTCATTAAATTTCATTTTCTATTTCATTTTCTATTCATTTTAAATACATAAAGCTCTATAATCAAGGAAACCAGTATAGGCAGAGTCACTTTTTAATTTTGGTACTGAAATAGTATAATAGGAGTGGCAACAAATATTTTATGGTAAAATAGAAATTTCACTTGTGTCTCTGAATATTATTCAAATCCTGTTGCAATTCTTAAATATAATTATCTTTTAGAGGGATTAAAATAAATGACATGTCATAATGACTGATTAAACAATAAATTTAAAAAGACCTTTTATTATTGCACAGAAAGTTACTATCACTCTAACGTGGTTATTATGATTGGAAAAAAGGCTTCTAATAACATCACTTTACTTGAGAATGTGACAGGGTTAATGGTGGTATCAGAGTTTCCATAAGAAATCAGACTCTTCAGACACCTCTGAGGCTTTCCCTGACCTGAGCTACCAGTATGGTTTTGCTATATGGGATGTCTACCCTGTTACAAAAAGCATTACCTCTTCTATTATGTAATTAAGCAAATTACATGAAGTCCTACACGATTGTGAGAATATGCCTTTATTTTCCTGTAGTGGCATGGTGTAGGCTCTATAACCACACCTCTCTGAAAACTGTTCCATGGCTCATTTTCATTCCCTTACTCTCAAAAAAAAAAAAATTTTCACAAATATTTTTCCAAGAATTACATTCTCTGTGCACAGAAAACAGACTCAGTGGCTTCTGTTTACAACATCTTTAGTTGCCAATATTTGTTCTGGGTTCATGGTCAAGCTACAAGAAAAGAGAATTTTAAGAACTGATCTTTGTTTCACTTCTGAAAACAGAAGTAGATATGAATATTAAAATCCTTGTTCTCACTTCTATGATGTGTACATATTTGGATCTTTAGCCATAGAAGCAAACATAGGTGCATGATACACTGTCACAATATGACATGCAGCAGCAACAGAAAGTAACTTCTCTGGGTTTGCTACTATGCGAAAAGACATTTAAAAAGCATGAAAAATATTCATGACTACTTCACCCACATCTAGAAATCATACTTTGCTTTCTGAACTACAGAATGTCTGGAAATCAACTGATACTTAAAAATAAGCAACCGCTCTGTTTCAAATAAACTGGGTTGTTTACTCTGCATAACACGTAGAAAGACTTCTTCAAGGCCTGCTATTGTGAGGATGCAGAAGACACCACACTGAAAACAGAGGTTTCAACAGGTAACAACATATTGACATGTTTGAAGGAAAAATCCCCCAATTCTTCCTTTATGAGCAAGGGTAGAAGGAATACCTCATATTTTCCTCATTATCCTGTTTGACCCTGCAGGTTCTGCTCTTGTGCTGGAATAGCCTGAGACAGCAAGGTTGTAAAACACAGAAAAAGGGAAAGGACAATTCCCCTCTCCTTTTACTGTCTTTCCCTGAGGAAGCTGCTTGTACAAAGCTTGCTATCATCATCCACTGCAGAAAAATGTTCTAAAAAAACATTTTATTGGCTTTGACAGCTTTCAGTGGGAATTTAGTTTTAGACTTACTCAATGATCTGAGCAACAAAAGCAGATCTTGGTCATAATTTAGAATTGGAATCAGCAATTGTTTAAGTTAAACCTGCAATTGAATTTCCGCTGCCTTTTGGTGTTTAAAAGAATCTAAGTACCAGTAGCACATTACAGTCCTCTATCCCAAATGTTTAGCTTGTGATGAGAAGCAAGCATCTCTAACTCTGTTTTATACCATTTTATTGGCATGATCCTGCAAACAAAACAAAAGAATATAGAAATTTTTTGAGTGCACAGTACAGTTAACCTATGGGCAAAATACACAAATCTTTATAGAAATGTGAAAATGTGCCGGGTTTTTTTCCTTTTAAATTTAAAATTCATTTTAATTTAGGAAAGAAAATAATGGCTAAAAAGGAAAAGAAAAGAAAAGCTCCAAACAGTAAGTTCAGCCTGTACTTGTTGCTGACTCATCTTTTACACCTCAATGAAAATAAAGTAAATTACTTGTGGTAACCAGTTATCAATTATATGACCCATTCCACATTTAGAAAAAGATTTATAAAAGACATAGAGCATCAAACTTTCCTTTTCCTTCTAAAAATTATGTATTTTGAAGCTCAATTAACCATCCAATGAATTGTCGTAGTCCACATGAAATTACAAAGTCTCTTCTTTAAAGAGGCCTAAAAAACCATTACAATGTAGGAATTTGCTAATTTGCAGCAGTTCAAAAAAAATTAGTTTGGACAAAAAAAAAGCGCCAAAATTGGTTAATGTGAAGATCTGGATCTTTTTTTCAATACATGGAAGCAATTCCTCTAAAGCCAATATACTCCTTACAGCATAATTTTATGTTCCTATTAAATACTCATCCTAAATCCACCCTGAAACATTAGTATACACCTTTGGACTGTAGAAATGCTCGGGTTTTATCTGGAAGGGTTTTGAGAGTGCACAGATGGCTATTACAGATTACTAAAATGGGACTGTGCAATAACAGTACCAGCTGTGTAACAACCAGTCCATCTCTAAAAGAGATTTCAAATTCAAAGAGGCAATCCTTTCAGTAAAGGTCTGAGAGCTGCTTCAGATGAACTGAGGCTCTACATTAGGAGGACAGAATTCTTTTACAAAAAGGACAGAATGCTTCTGTCATATTTGCCATTAAAACTGTTTGCATAGCTGGTTTAGGGAAACGAAAGAGCTTCTTTTTTATATTACAATTATACCACTCAACACTCAGTTCTGTTTTATTTTAATCTTTCTAATCTGACCACAAAAATTAATTCCAGAGAGGTCAGATCAGTGGAGAGAGTTACTAGAGGGGAAAGCAGATTTCTGGACCATTAATCCTAGCTGATGTCCACAGTGCTTGAAAACTATCTCTTGAGGAATATTTGCTAGTTTATTTGAAAATATATGGTGACTTTGCATATCCTTGAAGGGGGGGAGGGGGAGGTAGCCCCATAAAATTAAAAGGAACTGCATTCAAAAGCCATCCTCTGAATACCTGAATTTTGACACAATTTTTTTTTTCTTTCTTTCAAGAGGCAATGATTCCCCACACAATTTGGCTTCTTCTTCATTTTTGTTCCCATTCCTTTTGTTCTGGCCCACTGATACATTTGGCAATTTGAGATCTATATTTCACTAATTGCCTTTTTGATAATTGCTGAATGAGTTATTATATATGTTTGGTATCCTAGGGTTCAGTGCAATAGGGATTGACAGTAATAAATATCTTGCAGAGAAGGTATTTTGATATCAGCCACAATTAATTAAAGTAAAACTCTAAATAATTCATTGTTATGGATGCAGGGCCATCTACACAAAGGTGTCAGTAATGTCACATTACTGACTGAACAAAGAAGAAATTGATATTACAGCAGATGGTGTCTAGCTGGTGTCTAGCTCAAAGACTGAAGACCAAATAAACTATACAGTCACTTCTCCTGCCTTCAGATTTAAGCAAAACTCTCACTCTGTTCTAAAGTGTAGAAGTTACTATATTTTTCATGTTTATACTTTAAAAAATACATGAATGAAGCAAATCTTCTTCCAGTCTTTTGGGCTTTTTTCCTCTATCATGATGTACCAGATCCTAATCCTTACTCAATACAAGGAACCTGATCCCAGGAAATTACCAGTATTAACAACAAAAAAAAGCCTGGGTTAAGGACTTAATTGAATTCACAACGAGTTTAATCAGCTGGGGATTGAAAATTTTTAGCATGTGCTTGAAAATCTTAAGTAAAATTTGTCCTTCCAGAATTGAAGACAGGAACTAGTTAAAAACATCTTCATCAGATCATACGTAAAATACATGGCTTGAGGGGATAGAAAATGTTCTTATGGCTGGCTAAGCAGGGGAATTGCTTTGACTACCATCATCTCCTTCCAGTAACAGAGACGGTACTGAGCATAAAACCTTTCAATGGTTCCTGAAGCAATGTCAGCTAGAGTTCAAGCAGTACCAAAGACTTCTGGAGTGCCCTTTACAAGGCAAAGTTACTATCCTGTTAATGATCTGTTTTGTTTTCCTGATAATGTCATTTGTCGTGGTTTATGTCTGACTTATACCACTATTAAGGAATAAAACCATAGGTATTTGCAATGATATAACATTTTAATACTAGTCTTTTCCCAAAAGTTCACATATTTTTTTCAGTGGGGGAGGTCATTATTTAGTGCTTCTATTAGGATAGACCCAGGCTTCTGAGCTGATCTTTTTTTTGTTCAGATTTAATGGCTCTTTTATAGACAATTGTATCATAAATTGTTTTAACTATTCTATTTGGTCCTCTTTTCTATTAAGAATTATTATTGTGCCTCTGGCTTAGGAACTTTACTTGCTAATTCTTCAGTTTTCTTACATCAGTTTTAGGGCTCCACTTCCTGGAAGGCTCCTAATATTTTATGGGGTGACATTTCTCATGTTCTAACCTTCATCTGAGAGGTGAACTCTTTCTTAGTTTGAGGTGGATTGTCCAACTAGGCCAATGACATGACATGCACTGAAGATCACCTTAAAAAAAATAAAATGAAGGACACTCTTTTATTTCCTTCTAATCATCCCAGAGGGAGTGTTACCAGAGCTGAAATTATAAATACTTTTTTGCAAGTTGCATTGGATCCATACCATTAGAAAATGACTTTTTGTTCTCATGTGGCTGCAAACCAGTCATTGGGTAACTCCCTAATATCCTTCAAAAGTGTTTCATTCACTGGAAATATCAAAAGAAGAACCTCAACAAAATTATTTGGAGACCACCATATAGTACATTCTCTAGCTAAGATGGAGGTAGATGGTAGGAAAGATAGACAGTTGCCAGATAATCTAAAGCTGGCCAGGGCACATGAAGAGAAAAATGGCTCTTGCAATGCATTTTGTAGCCTAAGAAGTTGACGAACACTGGGTATTCCAAGTGTACAGTACAGAAAATCCACCAAAAAACAGAGCCTTATGAGCAATAGTATTTTTTTTTCTACTAGTTTAGTTCCTCTCCTCCTTGTTTAAGCAGATAAAGGTTGGAAAATTAATAACTTTGATAGAAATTCAAGGAAATGCTTGCAGGAAGAAGCAGGGTGGGAGACAGAATTATTGCTATTGGTGCCATGGAAATAATAAAATGGCAAATATTTAGTAAAAATTAGGCTGTTTATTTGGGGAGATTTTTTTTATGGTTTCTTCCCAGAAAATATATTCACCAACTGTTTATATTTGGTTATCCCACCTAGCATAGCTGTTTCCTTCATCTAAATTGTGACATTTAATTGTTTGACCAAGCACAGTATTTTTAGTGTATTTCATCCCACTCCTCTAGCAAGGATTTCTGAGTGAGGTTGGCTTCTATCTTCTGCAATTTCATGCATTTATACATTTATATACACATATTTCAAATATGGTATAAATTCCACTTCTCTTTTATCCACTAAAGACAATTAAGAGCTGTAAGATTAGAGTGACATTCCTTTATCTTGAGTCAGAATTTAAAGGGAATTTTCTGAGACAACTTTTGTCTTTTTAATGCACATTTCAAATTCAACCAAAAAAAAAATAACCAAAGATGCAAAACTTGTTAACTTTGCTACTTTCTTATTAGAAAGAATATAGTGGAAATAAAGTGTGTATTTATAGGATAGTGACTACACAAAACAGTTCAATAAAGAGGTGCTTTCTTTTAGTTTGCACAATCATATTCTCATAAGAAGTAATGGGTGCTACTTTCATCTAGATATTGCCAAAAACACTGCTCTCACCTCCACTTCATCTTGCTATTGGCACTTCAAGTTTTTGTATCAATATATATGTAGGATTTTCAAGATTATAAACATGTCTAATATCTTGTGTACCAAGTTATAGACCTCACCTTGAAAGTCTCAGGTGGGCATAATATAGATCCAAAACACTATCAGGACTTGAAAGCAGAAAGAGAATTCTAGGAAAAGAGCCAATCAAAAATTTTCTCACATTCATGTTTTCCTTGTAGCAGTAGTTAACATTTTTAAGCCGTGTAAGAACACTGCATATTTCAATGAATTTCGACCTCTGACCAAGCATCTCAAAGTGCTGTTATTCCAAATTTTTCAGGCTGACTGCAAGTGCCCTCAAAAATTGCGCTAACAGTAGTGACAAAATATCTTCCAATTGTATGTGTATTCTGTTATCCCAGGTAAAAAAAGTTTGCAGAGCAACATCAATGGAAATATACTATTGTCTGTGACAAGTTTAACAATACTTGGAAGCACACAGGTAATGCTAAATGCAATGACCTAAGCATAACATCCTGCAATAAGGAGCATCTATGTTATTGCCTTGAACTAAAAATTGCTTCAGCTGAACTAGTACTTTTGTCCTGATTTCCATTTCTAGTTATAACAAGTCATAAAAGGAATGCCTCAGTGATACTTTCACATCTACACACATTTGCAAACACACAGTAATAAAGGAATGCTTTCCCAGTGTCTAGCAGGTTATTGAAAGGGGAGTTATTCAGCACAGGTCTGATGAAGTGGAAATACAAGATTACAACACGTGTGATGTCCTACAGAGAGTCCAGGGACATCTTATTTAGTAGTGTGCACCAGCTGCAGCACAATACTGAGTTCAGATTCATCTGTATTTTCAGCAAGGAAAATTAGGCAAAACAGAATCTCATGCTGTCACAAATCTAATGCTTTAAATTACCTACTAGAGGTATCTCTGCTAGATACAGGACAGTGCACTCCACCTTGCTGGAAGCACAAGAAATCTCTGTAAGTACCATCTGCAAAGATGTGATCACCAGTACTCGTGGCAAAGTATTTTCACAGAGAATTCATACCTGTCTTTCTCTTCTGCCATATCTTCCACCAACAGTATCTGTGTAGATCACAATGTCTACTTGATTTCCCTGAAAGCCCTTTCTTTACCCTATTTTAATTTGCTGCATCACAGAAGACTGTGTCTTTCTGACATAAGAACAATCTCCAAGCAGTATATATATTTAGGACTACACAAACCCCAGTTTCTGTTTCATATGTGGCTAGGATTTTTTAT